>VZQC01003114.1:128902-167585 GCA_009823505.1 Rhizomys pruinosus | reverse complement strand
GGACGAGGTCCTGGGTTTAGTCTTCAGTACTGGTAAAAACTGATTAGGCTTCTGCTCTCAAGAGTGGATTAATCCACTCATTGGATTAACAGTTTAATGGATCGTCTTAATTGTAAACTAGTTGGCTAAGGCCCTCTGAGCTCCCTGTTTCCAACTGTGTGATGTACGACACCACCTCTGGACCTGGCCAGTAAGAAGCTAACACCAGATGTAGTTCCTCAACCTCAGACCCAAATAAAATGCTCCCCTTTATAATTTACCCAGTCTGTAGTATCCTGTCAACACCAGCAGCAGATCAGGAGCTGAAATACATGACATTTTTACGGTTGTGTAATATTCTACTGACTTGGCCTCTTTAAGGTCTCATAAGTCCTAGGCCCTAAATTCTACAGGATTTCTGGTGTCTCAGCTCCTAAGACTTTAGCTCTGTTATGTGAGAGACTCAAAACAACACACACACACACACACACACACACACACACATGTCATCCCAGAAAGGGAACCTACAACAGACCAAAGGAAATTGACTTACTGCCGGTGTGGCACCACACCTTTAATCCTAGCACTTGGGAGTCAGAAGCAGGCAGATCTTTGTGAGTCAGGCCAGCCCCATGGGTCTAGAGTGAGTTCCAGGAGAGCAGGGTTCAGTGTGGAGCCCCTGTCTCGCAAAGACAAAACAAAAAAAAAAAATGCATGTACTTGGGCTGGAGAGATGGCTTCGTGGTTAAGAAGCACCAACCGCTTTGCAGAGGACCCGGCTTTCCGCTCCCCCAGCACCCAGGCAGCTGAGAACCGTCTTTAACTCCAGTTCCAGGGGAATCCTGAACACCTCTTCTGACCTCCATGGCATTTCACGACAAGGGTGCACAGACGCATGCCGGGGACAGTACATTCATACAATATAAAAATAACATTAAAAAATAAACAAAAATATATTTAAAAACTAAAAAAAATTAAAAAAAGAAAGGGACACACATAATGACACAAAAAAAAAAAAAGAAAAAAGAAAGAAATGACTGTACCAAAGTCCAACTCAGTGAACCAATGAGTTTTATTGGGGCCATTAATAGGAATATGAGTCAGGAGTTATATACAAGAGCAGGGATGACTCACAACCTACTGTGTCGCTGAAAAGCCCACCCAGACCTGGGTGACCACTCACAAAAGCGGCATTCTAGAATTCTTTGCACAATTTTCAGAGACAGCTCGACAGTCTGAGCATCTCCTCTCTGCCATGTAGTTGGTCAGAGTCTTCTCTCTTCCCTGACTGCTTTCTGTTTTCTGCTTCTATAACTTTGAGAACGGTCCCTGGTCCCTTTTTCTACCTTGCAGGTTTCCTGAATCTTTTCCAACTTCCTTTTTCTTTTTTTTTTTTTTTGCGGTTCTTAGCCTCCGCCTTTAACGGCTGTGCTATCCCCACAGCACCTGAATCTTTTCCACACGTGAAGTTCCTTCACTTCCTCAGTCTCATGAGCCTCCTCCTTCTCCATGATGGAATGTTGACTGCCTATGCAGAAGGCTTCTTATTCTTTCTTGCGGGGGGGGGGGGGGGGGGGTTTGAGTAAAAGAAACAAAGGTAACATAGATACTCAAGGCCAGAGATCCAGCCAGCTATCTGCGAGGCACTGGTGAGATCCCATCCTGCCCTCCCTCTAACGGTACCTTGGGTAGAAAGAAGGCCTGTGGATCCCACAATGGGAATGCAAGTACAAATAGAACAGGGCTTCGGGGCGTGGTGGCGCACGCCTTTAATCCTAGCACTTGGGGGGCTGGAGAGATAGCCTAGCGGTTAAGAGCACCGACGCTCTTGCAGAGGACCCGGGTTCGATCCCCAGCACCCACATGGCGGCTAAAAAAACCGTCTGTAACTCCAATTCCAGGAGAACTCCAGTTCCAGGGGAATCCGAGACCCTCTTCTGACCTCCGCGGCATTGCACGACATGGGTGCACAGACCTGCATGCAGACACTACATTCATACACATACAAAAATAAATAAATAATAATAAAAAAAAATCCTAGCACTTGGGAGGCAGAGGCAGGCGGATCTTTGTGAGTTCAAGGCCAGCCTGGTCTATGGAGTGAGTTCCAGGACAGCTGGGGCTACGCAGAGACCCTGTCTCAAAAGACCAAAAAAAAAAAAAAAAGAACAGGGCAAAAGCAGATTCCTCAGTCGGTCATTTTGGTACACATCTATAATCCCAGCTCTGTGGAGATGGAAGCAAAAGGTTGAGAATTCAAGGTCATCCTTAGGACTACTTAGTGAGTTCAAGGCCACCCTGGGCTCCATGAGACCTTCTCAAAAAAAAATACTGGGTACGGTCAGGCACAGACATGGTGGCACACAGCCTTCAAGCTCAGGGCTCAGGAGGCAGAGATAGGCAGATTTCAGTGAAATGAAGGCCAACCTGGTCTACATAGCAAGTCCAGGCCAGCCAAGGTTACATAGTGAGACCTTGTTTAAAAAAATTAACTGGGGCTTGTAGTGGTGGCGCCTACAGGTAGGATTTGCTGAAGGAGGCAGAGGCAGGAAGATCTGGAGTTCAAGGCCAGCCTGGGCTACATAGTGAGTTCCAGGACAGCTAGGGCTAAAGGGGAGACCCTGTCTCAAAAAGACCAAAAAATAAAATAAAATAAAATAAAATAAAATAAAATAAATTAACCTGTGGAAGACATTGGACTTTCACAGGGCTGGACTCTACAGATCCCTTCTACCCTGCACATTCTCACTCAGCTTCTTCCTACATGTGGCTATTTGTGCAGCACCCACTAGGAGAACCAGAGCGGGACCAAAGCCTGCTTTGATACTTCAAGGCCTGGGACTTTATCCTGAAGGTTCTAGGGAGTCTTGGGGTATCCTTTATTAGGGAAGACCTGTGGAGACAGGAAACTGATAATAAAAGCAGAGCCGGCCAGGCTTGGTGGCGCATGCCTTTGATCCCAACACTTGAGAGGTAGAGGTAGGTAGGTATCTGTGAGGTCAAGGCAAGCTCAGCCTATATTGCAAGTACCAGCCCAGCCTGGGCTATGTAGAGACCCTGTGTCAAATGAAACCAAGCAAAACAACCAACAGATAAATAGGGCTGAAGATGTAGCTCAGTTGGTAGAGTGCTTTGCTCGCGTGCAGGACATCCTGGGCTTTATCCTAGCACCAGATGAGACACTGCAAATCTATAATCCGAACACTGGGGAGGTAGAAGCCAGAGGATCCAAAATTCAAAAGTTATACTCAGCTAAATAGGGAGTTTGAGGCCAGCCTGGGATACATGAGACTCTGTCTCAAAGAAAGATGAGAGAAGGAGAGGGATGGAGAGAAAAGGGAGAAATGGGGGCAGGGGGGGACCAGAAAGACAGAAGCAGAGATAGAGAAAGAAAGCATAACTTTTTTGTGTTGTTTTTGAGACAGGGTCTCCCTGTAGCTTCAGCTGGCCTAGAACTTATTATGTAGACCAGGCTGGCCTTGAATTCACAGATATCCACCTGCCTCTGCCTCCCCGTGAGCTGGAATCAAAGGTGTGTACCAGCAACCACACTCAGCACAAGAAAGAGTAACTCTTTTTGTGTGTGTGTCTTTTTGCTTTGTTTTGTATTTTTGAGGCAGGGCCTCCCTTTTTTCGTCCCAGCTGGCCTGAAGTTTGCTCTGTACACCAGGCTGGCCTTGAACTCACAGAAATTCACCTGCTTCCCGAGTGTTGGGATTAAAGGCATGTGCCACCACGCCTGGCTTTTTTGGTCTTTTTAAGACAGGGTCTCTCTCCGGCCTGGAGAGATGGCTCAGTGGTTAAGAGCACTGACTACTCTTGCAGAGGACCCAGATTCGATTCCCAGCACCCACATGACGGCTAAGAACCGTCTTTAACTCCAGTTCCAGGGGAATCCGATGCTCTCTTCTGACCTCCGCAGCATTGCACAACATGGGTGCACCAACCTACATTCAGACAGTACACTCATACACAGGAAAAATAAAAAATAAAAAATTTTAAAAATAAATTTTAAAAAGTTCTATTGTTTTAAAAAAAACAGGGTCTCCCTGTACGGCCGTAGACCAGGTTGTCCTTGAACTCACAGAGATCCACCTGCCTCTGCCTCTCCAGTGCTGGGATTAAAGGCGTGGGCCATCATGCCCAGCCAGAGTTTCACTATGTAACCCGGGTTAAACTGGAACTCAGGGGGTAGCCCAAGCTGACCTCAGATTTGCAACCATCCTCCTGTCTCATCCTCCTGAGTGCTGGGACTATAAGCATGCACCACACCCCAGAGAGTTCCTGGCATCTGGACTCATTTTATGTGACTCACACACACAGCCCTGTGACCCTGAGAACAGAATGTCTCTCAAATTGCACACATTCGAGGGGTTGTGGGAGATAGTGGCAGAGCATGCCCAAGATCCTGGGTTCCATCCCCAGCACTGAAAAAAATAAATAAATAAAAAATAAAAGACTGTGATCCCCAAAACTCAGAATCAGTAAGATTCCAGCTAAAAGGTCACCGGTGACACAAAGTAGTAGGAGTGGTTATCTGTGACTGCTGCACAGAGGGTCACTGATAATTTGAATGAGGCCACTTCTGGAGGTCTCCAACCAAGAAAGGTGTCACTAGCCTAAAGTCCAGATCCTGACCTGATCAGTCTCTTCCCAGCAGCTCTAGAGAAAAATGCACTCTTTAAACAGCTTAAAGACATTTTTTTTTTTTTTGGTCTTTTCAAGACAGGGTCTCTCTGTAGCCCTAGCTGTCCTGGAACTCACTCTGTAGACCAGGCTGGCCTTGAACTCACAAAGATACACCTGCCTCTGCCTCCCAAGTGCTAGGATTAAAGGCGTGCGCCACCACGCCCAGCTTTAAGATTTATTTTTATGTATATGTATGTTTTGCTTGCATGTATGTATGCACATCACATGTATATCTAGTGTCTGAGAAGCTAGAAGAGGGCCTCGGATCTCCCAGAACCGGAGTTGCAGATGGTTGTTAGCCACAATGTGGGTGCTGGGCACCAAACTTTGGTCCTTGGTAAGAGCAGTCAGTGCTCTTAATGGTTGAGTCATCTCTGTAGCCTCTATTTTATCGTGTGTGCGTGCATGTGTGTGTGTGTGTGTATGAGAGAGAGAGAGAGAGTTCATGGTATGCCATATCATGACATCATGTGTGTGAAGATCAGAGGACACCTTGTTGGGGAGTCAGTTCTCTCTTTCACCACGTGGGTTCAGGAAACTGAACTTAGGTCATCAAGGCTAGTGACAAGAAACTGCTTTGACCTACTAAGCCATTTCACTGGCCTTCCCCTAACTTTTTTTTTTTTCTATGTGTATGAATGTACTGTCTGCATGCAGGTCTGTGCACCCGTGTCGTGCAATGCCGCGGAGGTCAAAAGAGGGTGTTGGATTCCCCTGGAACTCGAGTTCTCCTGGAATTGGAGTTTCAGACAGTTCTCAGCCGCCATGTGGGTGCTGGGGATTGAACCCGGGTCCTCTGCAAGAGCAGTCAGCACTCTTAACCACTAGGCCATCTCTCCAGCCCAACTTTTTTTTTTTTGACACTGGTTCTTATCTAGCCCAGATTGACCTCAAGTTCACTACCTATGTAGCCAAGGATGACCACGAATTCCTTATCCTCCTGTCTTCTCCAAAGTGCTGGCATTGGGCTGGAGAGATAGCCTAGTGGTTAAGAGGACTGGGGTTCGATCCCCAGCACCCACATGGCAGCTGAGAACCTTCCGTCTTGTTGTTTTAAAAATGCAGTTCCAGCCGGGCGTGGTGGCCACACGCCTTTAATCCTAGCCTTGGGGAGGCCAGAGGCAGGTGGATCTCTGTGTGAGTTCAAGGCCAGTCCGGTCTACAGAGTGAGTTTCCAGGGACAGCTGGGGCACAGGGAAACCCTGCCTCGAAAAGACCAAAAAACAAACAAACAAACAACTAAAAAAAAACCCTCCAGTTTCCAGGGCTGGAGAGATAACTAGCGGTTAAGAGAACGGCGCTTGCAGAGGACCGGGGTTTCGATCCCCAGCATCCACTGGTGGCTAAGAACCTTCTGTAACAACTCCAATTCCAGGAGAACTCCAGTCCAGGGGAATCCGACCCCGCTTCTGACCTCCAAGAATGCAGAAACTCAGGTGCACAAACCTATATGCGGACAGTCCCAGGCATACACATACAAAAATAAATAAAATTAAAATTAAAACAAAACTCCAATTCCAGGGGAATCCGACACCTTCTTCTGACCTCCTCGGCATTGCACGACATGGGTGCACCAGCCTACATGCAGACAGTACATTCATACACATACAAAAAATAAATTAAAAAAACAACAACAAAGCGCTGGCATGACTGAGCAGTATCAACACATCCATCGCCAACCCATGCCTCCTTATCTCTGAGAGGCTTGAGTCCCGTCCTCCTTCCAGTGCATCCTCCGGCCCTCAATGGATACAATCTCTCGTCCCTTTCTCCTGCTTAGCTGACCCAGCCTGCCTGCCTCTGTCACCCATAATACCTGTAGTAAGGAACTTAGGGAACCGAAGCGACTACTTCATGGCGTCGAGCTGGGCAGAGAGGGCGTTAGAAGGTAGCAGTAGACATGGAGGCGAGGTTAAATAAGGGTCGCACTGTTCCGGAAATAGGTACCCAAGGAAGATATCCGGTAGGTTTCTTGATAGAAGATTGTAAGGCTGGCAGGAATGGGTCTGTCAGGTATCTAAAGACGACGGATCTAAGGCCGTGATTTATTCTGTCGAGTTTCTAGAGGCGGGCTCAGCAGGTAGAAGTGATTGCTGCCAAGCCTGAAAAACCTGAGTTCAAATAGACCGTTACAGGATAGGCACTGATGGCGATGACCAGGTTTGCCGCGACGGCAAGTTGTTCTAATTTATCTGAAAGGAGGTCTCCACAAAGGGTGGCGTACAGCTTGGGGAGACCGGGCTCACTGGGTCCTGACACGGGAAATTAGGCTGTCGACTCCCCTAAAAATAATACAGTAGGATGTGGACACCATAGCTCTGGGTCCACAGGTGACATGTACTGTCCTGTCACATAGAGCCCTGTTTTATATATATAGTATGTAATGATAGTACGCCGTGCAGTACGGTATATATATAGTATAATGAGTATAGGGGTTCTTGGGAGTGGGTGAGAGTCAGATTAATTTCATATCTATGCTAGTAGAACTGAGGACCCCCACTCATGGAGTATTATAAAGATTCGGCGGCGAGAAGGAAGCAGTAGGCTCGGGTACATCGTAAATACGGTAATAATGAAAGATATATTATAGAATTAATATATTAGGACTTTGACTGCCAATAGGGGGCTTGCAAATATGGAATGCAGGTCTGCCCGGAAGTGGACGTACTCGTCGGCTGTAACGTATCGGGTTACGAGATGCCCTGCAGCGCGTAGTCAAGTTTGGTAACCCAGATGGCCTTGAACTAACTCCCCAATTTCGAGAGAGGGAGAACGTCACCTGCTTCTGTAGAAAGTGCCTAGTCTCGGGGCTGGATTACTCTCAAGGCGCTATGGGCGGGGGGAGAGGACGCGGTATAGGGGGGCGGTACACTGGGCTACGGTCCACATGAAGTGCTTTGCATGAGGTCGGAAGAACTGTAGCTCTGGTGCGGGGTGTTTTCTTTGTGGTGGGAGGGGGGTTTTTTTTTGGTTTTGTTTTTTGGTTTTTTTTAATTTTATTATTTTCTATGGTGTCCGGTACGGTGAGGGGTTAAGTGGTGTGTTATCGCGTACATCACCCCTGCCAATGGGTAAGGGGGTTGGCAGACCCGGTGATCGGGCATGCCGGATGGAGAGGGTGGGTAGTAGGGTAGTCGTCGGACGCCGACTGGGAGGGTAAGCGGAACGAGCCCGGGGGGGGCCCACAACACCACAGGATGTTCTCCTGGAAACAATGGAGTTACAGAAGGATTCTCAGCGCCAGGTGGGGTGCTGGGGATCGAACCCAGGTCCTCTGCAAGAGCAGTCGGGCGCTCGTACACGCGCTAGGCTATCTCCCAGCCCCGTTGAGTTTGTTTTTTTTTTTTTTTTTTTTTTTTTAGGTTTTGGTCTTTTTCAAGAACAGGGGTCTCCCTGGAGCTCCAGCTGTCCGGAACTCACTCTGTAGACAGGCCCTGGCCTGTGAACTCACAAAGATCCCCTGCCTGTGCCTCCCAAGTGCTCAGATTAAAGGGGTGTGCCACCAGGACCAGCTTTTTTGTTTTGTTATTTTGTTTGTTTTGGTCTTTTTGTTTTTTATAATTTTATGTTTTCTATGGGTATGAATGTTACTGTCTGCATGTACAGGGTTGGCACCCGTGTAGTCAGAAGAGGTGTCAGAGTGTCTCCTGGAACTGGACGTTTCGTGGATTTTTTTGGAGTTACAGACTGTTCTTGGCGCCATGTGGGTCTGGGGATCATGAACGCAGGTCCGTTTGCAAGATGCCAGGTGGCACATCTTAAACCGCTAGGCCATCTCTCCAGCCCTGTTGTGGTCTTTTTGAAGCAAGGTTCTCCTTAGCCCCCGTGTCCTGGAACTCACTAATGTAGACCAGGCTAAGCCTTGATTTAACAGAGATCCACCCTGCCTCTGCCTCCAGAGTGCCGGAATTAAAGGCTTGCACCACCACACCCAGCTTTTTTGTTTGTTTGTTTTTGAGAGTTTACTTTGTAAACAAAGATGCCCTTGAACTCCTCCTACTACCTTGTAAATGCTGGAATTCCAGGAATGTGCCAGCATTAGCCCCTGGTCCTAATCTGCTTCTTGTGGGATAAGTGGCTTCAATTCTCTGCGGGGCTTTGTTTCCTCATATGTAAAATGGGAGCATTGAAATAAACTACATGGGAGGAGGTGTTCTAGAATGTCCATGTCAGAACAGTGCATGTGCTGGGTATAAGATAAAATTTAAAAAAAAAAAAAAGAAAGTGTGGTGGTATTCGCCTTTAATCCCAGCACTTGGGAGGCAGAGGCAGGTGGATCTCTGTGAATTCAAGGCCAGCCTGGTCTACATAGGAAGTTCCAGGACAGCTGGGACTAAAGGGAGACCCTGTCTCAAAAAGAGCAAGAAAATAGTCAGTTGGGGGTGAGATAGCGTAGATAGCTTATATCTGTGGGTACATGGGGCAGAGGATTGAACCCTGGGCCTCAGATGTGCTGAGCACCCTCAGCTCTTAAGCCTTCGAAGACGCCTGACTATATATATCGTCCGTGTTCAACACAGCTCTGCTTCTTTCCGCAGGGTGTTGCTGAGGTACCGGCAGTGGGGCAGGGTGCAGAGCTCCTACTGTGTTCTGCCACTTAGCAAAATCGAGGAGCTGACAGGTATGATGGCCCAGATCTGTAATCCAAGCATGTAGAAGGACAAGCAGGAGGAGTCTGGGGTTAAGGCCATCTTGGGTTAAATGGTGAATTTAAATACCAAAGATGACTGCATACGCTGGGGCACACCTTTAATCTCAGCATTCCGGACTCAGAGGAAGGAGGATCTCTGTGAGTTCAAGGCCACATAGATCTACATAGTGAGACCCTGTCTCAAAAGAGCACCAATAAACTGGGCGTGGTGGGGCACGCCTTTAATCCTAGCACTCGGGAGGCCGAGGCAGGCCGATCTTTGTGAGTTCAAGGCCAGCCTGGTCTACAGAGTGAGTTCCAGGCCAGCTGGGACTAAAGGGAGACCCTGTCTCAAAAATACCAAAAAAAAAAAAAAAAAAGAGCACCAATAAATAGATAGATAGATAAATAAATAAATAAATACTTAACAAGGGAAGGGTTTGAGCCAGGGATGTAGTTCAGTTGGTAGAGTGATTACCTAGCATGCATGAAGCCCTGGGCTTAATCCCCAGCACCACATAAACCAGGCAAGAGACATGCATGTGATTCCAGCTCTGAGGAGAAAAAGCAGGAGACTGCTACATGTTTGAAGCCAGCCTGTTCTACTCACTGAGTTAGTTCTAGGCAGCTAAGGCTTCATAGTGAGACCCTGTCTCAAAGAAAAAGAAGGGGGTGGCGATGGGGAAATAGAGAGATTGCTCCATCAGTTAAATTCTTATCTTGGCAATGTAAAGACCTGAGTTTGATCCCCTGCATCCATGTTAAAAAATAAATTGATGGGACTGAAGAGATGGCCCAGCAGTTAAAAGCACTGGCTGCATTGCAGAGGGCCTGGGTTCCATTCCCAGCACCCACAGCACCCACATGGCAGTTAACAAACGTCTATAACTCCAGTTCCAGATGATCTGACACTTTTTTTTTTTTTTTTTGTCTTTTTCGAGACAGGGTCTCCCTGTAGCCCCAGCTGTCCTGGAATTCACTCTGTAGACCAGGCTGGCCTTGAACTCACAGAGATCCACCTGCCTCTGCCTCCCAAGTGCTAGGATTAAAGGCGTGTGCCACCAAGCCGGGAAGCACTTTCTACTTCTGGGGACTGTTCTTGTATAGCATTTTTTTTTTTTTCAAAAACCCCTGCTTTGCAGACTTAGTAACTAAAGCCCACCTGCTGGGTGGCTTGGCTTTTCCGAGGAAAATGAGCCTGAGGCACAGGAGATCTATGTAGGGTGGGGCCGTTGAAAGGGAAAAGCAAGAAAGAGCAGGGAGAAAGCTTCATGCCCCAGTGAGGGCTGTATCACAAACACGTCCCACCAGAGAATCCTTGGAGAAAGGAAGCAGGTGAGGGGTGACGCGGGGTTGGGGAGGGCAGAGTCGGAATAATTGCCTAATTCGTATGAGGTTTCCTCTGGGGGTGATAAGAATGCTTTAGAGCTAGTTAGAGCTGACGGTTGCACAACACTGATGTGTTAAGTGGCACTGGATTGCACGGTTGATTTATTCCTTGTTTTGCTGTTTTGAGAGAGGGTCTCATGAAGCCCCACCCCCATATTAGGAAGCAAAGGGAAGAAAAAAGAACGTAGAGGAAAAACAACCCCCAATTTGTTGTTTTGTTTCCTTCATATTTGGTGTTAAGGTGGGTGTGTGTTTTTACAAGCATCTGAGGTTGACGTCAGGTGTTTACCTATATGCCCTCCACCTTGTTTTTTTTTAATTTACTTATTTTTGTGTGTATGAATGTACTGTCTGCACGTAGGTTTGTGCACCCGTGTCTTGCAGTGCCGAGGTGGTCAGAAGAGGGTGTCAGATTCCCCTGGAACTGGAGTTAAAGATGGTTTTCAGCCGCCATGTGGGTGCTGGGGATCGAACCCGGATCCTCTGCAAGAGCAGTCAGCACTCTTAACTGCTAGGCCATCTCTCCAGCCCCCCCACCTTGGTTTTTATTATATTTATTTATCATGTGTTTCCTTTATATCTATGGGTGTGTGCCTGCATGCTGGGTTCATGATGTGCATGTGGAACTCGGAGCACAACTAGTAGGAGACACGTCCCTCCTTCTACCATGCATATTTCGAGGATCAAACTCGGGTCATCGGACTTGGCAGTAATTGTCTTTCCCACCAGCCTCAGCAAGCCTTTATCAAATGACAATGACATAGTCTGATGTGGAGCACTGGGGAGGTAGAGGCAAGACACTGAGTTCCAGAACAAGTGTGGGCTGGAGTTTGAAGATAACCTCGTTCCATGAGACCCTGTCACAAGCAAACAAAGAGGCAGACTACATTCCACAGGGAGGTTGAGCGGACTGTTAGAAGCTGAGCTGATGAAGGAGTAGATATGGATGAGGTCCCAGAAATCTTGGGGAGACAAACAATGTAAAATCAGAAGAGGCCAAGGAGGAGGTGGTTGTTAGAAAGTCAGATTTTAATCTAGGTATTTGTCCATTAACCAGAACAACCTCAAACATCAATAAACCAGCAGCATCTCTCAAAGTTTATTATCTGAAGGTCAGGAACTCAGGAAAGGATTTGCCTGGGCTTGGGCTGGGCTTAGGGCTGTTTCACTTAAGGTTTCGGTCAATGAGTTCGCTGAAGTCAGGCTCGGTGATACAAGTCTATAATCCCATACTCAGGAAGCTGGAGTTCAAGGACAGCCTGAGGTACAAACTCAGTGTCAGGCCGGCTTAGGATACAAGAGACCCTCTCGGGGCTGGAGAGATGGCCTAGCGGTTAAGAGCGCTGACTGCTGGGCTGGAGAGATAGCCTAGCGGTTAAGAGTGCTGCTCTTACAGAGGACCCGGGTTCGATCCCCAGCACCCACATGGCGGCTGAGAACTGTCTGAAACTCCAATTCCAGAACTCCAGTTCCAGGGGAATCCGAGACCCTCTTCTGAACTCCGCGGCGTTGCACGACACGGGTGCACAGACTTGCATGCAGACAGTACATTCATACACATACAGAAATAAATAAAATTAATAAAAAAAATTAAAAAAAAAAAGAGACCCTCTCATGTTTGTTTGTTTGTTTGTTTGTTACTTTTTTTTTTTTTGGTCTTTTCGAGACAGGGTCTCCCTATAGACCCAACTGGCCTGGAACTCGCTCTGTAGACCAGGCTGGCCTTGAACTCACAAAGATCCACCTGCCTCTGCCTCCCAAGTGCTAGGATTAAAGGCGTGCGCCACCACGCCTGGCAACTTTTTTTTTTGGTCTTTTTGAGACTGGGTCTCCCTGTAGGCACAGCTGGGCTTGAACTTGCTATGGAAACCAGGCTGGCCTCTATCTCACAGAGATTCACCTGCCTCTGCCTCCCAAACGCTAGGATTAAAGGCATGTACCACCACACCTGGTCTTTTTTTGGGGGGGACTCCTTTTTGAGACAAGGTCTCTCCATAGCCCCAGCTGGCCTTGAACATACTATGTACACCAGGCTGGCCTTGAACTCACAGAAATCCACCTGCCTCTGCTTCCCAAGTGCTGGGATTAAAGGTGTGCACCACCACGACCAGCCCAGCCCCTCTCTCAAAAGCACAAAAAAGGGCCAACTGTGGTGGCACATATCTTTCTTTAGTCCTAATACTCAGGAGGCAGAGACAGGTGGATCTTTGTGAATTCAAGACTAGCCTGCTCTAGAAAGGGAGCTCTGCTCCAGCCAGGGCTGCATAGTGAGATCCTGTCTCAAAACAACAACAGGGGCTGGAGAGATGGCTCAGCAGTTAAGAGCACTGGCTGTTCTTGCAGAGGACCCAGGTTCAGTTCCCAGCATCCACATGGTGGCTAACGACTGTCCATAACTCCAGTTCCAGGGGAATCCAGCGCCTTTTAACGTCTTTGGGCGTTGCATGACTTGGGTGGACTTACATACATCCAGGCAATATACACATAAATAAACATAATAAATAAAATATTTTTTAAAGAGTAGCCCCAAGATTTGGGGGCTAGAGAGGATGGCCAAGCGGTTGAGAGTGCTGACTGCTCTTGCAGAGGACCCGGGTTCGATCCCCAGCGCCCACATGGCGGCTGAGAACTGTCTTTGGCTCCAGTTCCAGGGGAATCCAACGCCCTCTTCTGATCTCTGTGGCATTGCACGACACAGGTGCACAGACCTACATGCAGACAGTGCATTTCTACACATACAAAATAAATAAAAATTAAAAAAAAATAAAAAAAAGGAGTAAGCAGATTTATTTTTTTATTTTATTTTATTTTGGTCTTTTCAAGACAGGGTTTCCTTGTAGCCCCAGCTGTCCTGGAACTCACTCTGTAGACCAGGCTGGCCTTGAACTCACAAAGATCCGCCTGCCTCTGCCTCCCAAGTGTTAGTTAGGATTAAAGGCATGCGCCACCATGCCCGGCCGGAGTAAGCAGATTTAAACAACAACAACAAAATTGGAAAACAAAACAAAACAAAGATGTTCTGGGGATATAACTCTGTTGGTAGAGTACCTGACTAGTATACACAGATCCCTGGGTTTTAGCCCTAGTACCGCATAAACCAGGTGATGTACTTCTTGCCTGTAATCCTGGCCTTCCATACATGAAAGCAAAAAAAATAAGTCAAGGTCATCCTTAGCTACATATTGAGATTATGGCCAGCCTGGGAGACCAGAGATCTTATTCCAACCCTTGCTCAAATTAAAAGAAAACTAAACAAAATTAAATGCACTTGGGCTATCCTCCCTGGCTGATGGCGAAAGACCACCAATGGTAGTGTCTTTTTGTCCTCTAGTGTGAGGCTCAAACCACAAGCCTCACCCATGGTATGAGAGCTCTAAGCACTGGCTACACCCTCATTCTGGAAGCTATTTTAACCACATTCTCGAAGTGACTTTTTAGTTTCTTCTTGACAGTGGTAGCGATTGAACTCATGGTCTGTTGCATGCTAAGCAAACATTTCACTGTCCATGCTACATTGCACATCGTTTTTTGTTTTTCATTACCTTAATTAATTAATTAATTTTCTTTCTGCTTTGGGTCGGGGCTGGGGATTGAACCCAGTACCTCATGCATGCCAGGCAAGACTCTGCCATTGTGTTACCTCCCAGCCAGCTAGGTATTTATTTTGTGCATGTGTGTTTTTACACACTTTCTACTGTGTGCTTACAGAGAGCAAAGGCAACTCTCAAGAGTCAGTTTTCTCCTTCCATCATGTGGTCAGGCTTGGCGGCAAGTCCCTTAACCGCCTTGGACGTCTCCCTAACTCTCTGGGTTTGTTTTCAGCCTCTTTTCTTTTTTCCCTGTGGTAGAATACACAGTAAATTAAATTATCATGAAATTTCTAAATGTATCATTGCAATCTTCTCCTGCTCCCCCCACCCCTGTTTTGGAGGAGGTTGTTTGGAGGTTTGTTTTATTTATTTATTTTTATTATTATTATTTGGTATTTTTGAGGCAGGGTCTCCCTTTTAGTCCCAGCTGGCCTGGAGCCCACTCTGTAGACTGTAGACCAGGCTGGCCTTGAACTCACAAAGATCAGCCTGCCTCCGCCTCCCAAGTGCTAGGATTAAAGGCGTGTGCCACGACGCCCAGCCCTATTTATTATTTTTTATGTGTATGATTGTACGGTCTGCATGTAGGTTGGTGCACCCCTGCCGTGCAATGCCTTGGAGGTCAGAAGAGGGCGTCGGAGTCCCCTTGAACTGGAGTTAAAGACGGTTCTTTGCCAGCCGTGTGGGTGCTGGGAATAGAATCCAGGTCCTCTGCAAGAGCAGTCTGTGCGCCCTCTGAGCCATCTTTTTGGTCTTTTATTTTGAAAAGGACTCCAGCAGCCCAGGTTAGCTTCCAGTAGCCCAGGTTAGCCTCCAACTTGCTGCCTCCAGATATAGCTGAGGATGACCTCAAATCCTTGATCCTTCTGGTTCAACTTGCAGGGTACCAGCATTACATGCATGCCTTTTTTTAAAAAATAATGTGTTCATCACTATTGCGTTTTAGAGACATAGCTCTGTTCAGTGGTATTTATACATAGTCCTCTGCTAACCTGAGAACCCTTTTGAAATAATACTCATTTACTGATGCCGATCCAAGAGTGCCTGCAGATGGGACAGCCTCCATGTACAAGCAGTAGGACAGGGCAAGACAGCCTCCAGGGTGTACACAGGTTTCAAACTTCTGCTTGTGTCCACTTTGTAAACATTAAATATTTTTATGTGTATGAGTATATTGCCTCCATGTGTGTAAGTGCACCTGTGTTGTACAATGCCCACAGAGGTCAGAAGAGAGCATTGAATTCCTGGAACTGGTGTAAAATGGACAGTTGTTAGCCTCCATGTGGGTGCTGGGAATTGAACCCTGGTCCTCTGCAAGAGCAGTCAGTATCCTTAACCATTGACTCATCTCTCTAGCCCCAGTTTGTTTGTTTGTTTGTTTATCGTCTTTTTGAGATAGGGTCTCCCTATAGCACCAGCTGGCCTGGAACTCACTCTGTAGACCAGGCTGGGCTTGAACTCACAGAGATCCACCTGCCTCTGCCTCCTGAGTGGTAGGATCAAAGGTGCACGCACTACCACGCCTGGCTATTTTCTTATGTATGCGAGTGTTTCACCTGTTGCAGCCATATTGTGCAATGCCCATGGAGGTCAGAAGAGGGCTTCATATTCCCTGGAACTGGAGTTATGGACAGTTAGCTGTCCCATGGGTGCTAGGAACTGAACCCAAGTCCTCTGCAAGAGCAGACAGTGCTCTTAACCACTGAGCCATCTCTACAGCCCCCACACTTCATATATATACTTTATTGTATGGAAATTTCATACATGCATACACTGTATTTTGATCACATAAACTCTCAGTTCTCTTTCCCACTCCCCTCAACACATTCTCCTCCAACCTTCATATCTTCTAGGTTTTAAAATATTTTTGTAAAGCCAGGCATGGTGGTGCACACCTTTAATTCCAGCGCTTGGGAGGCAGAGGCAGGTGGATCTCTGTGAGTTCAAGGACAGCCTGGTCTACAGAGTGAGTTCCAGGCCATCTGGGGTTACAGGGAGACCCTGTCTCAAAAAGACCAAAAAAAAAAAAATTTTTTTTTTGTAATCCACTGGGCCCAGTTAGCGCCACCTGCTGGAATACTGACTGCTCTCACCTGCTGGAATACTGACTGCTCTCACCTGCTGGAATACTGACTGCTCTCACCTGCTGGAATACTGACTGCCCTCACTGGCTTGATCTTGTCCATGTTTGCAGTGAATTTGTGTGTGCAATGGCCTTGTTACCATGTCACGTCCAGAGGGAGTTGCATGGCACAGTTCCCCATCCTTTGGCTCTTACATTCTTTCTGCCCCCATTTCTGTGATGTTCCCTGATCCTCGGCTGACAGGTGTTTTATTAGGGCTGAGCACTCAACATTCACTTATTCTTAGCACTTTGACCAGTTACGTATCTCTGCGTTAATTACTGCCCACTGCAGACGCTGCTTCTCTGGCCACAGCTGAGAACATCCCAAACCAATGGGTGTAAACGTAAATATTTAGAAGGCACTTGGGCAATACAACCTTTTACCAAAATAGCAATAGCAGGTTCTACCCTAAGGCCTATGACTTCCCAAGCCATGGGCTTTCACCAGGCTCACAGTA
This sequence comes from Rhizomys pruinosus, assembly GCA_009823505.1. Lineage (NCBI taxonomy): Eukaryota > Metazoa > Chordata > Mammalia > Rodentia > Spalacidae > Rhizomys > Rhizomys pruinosus. The sequence goes on along the minus strand of VZQC01003114.1, from coordinate 150,725 downwards.
CCCAGTATGCATTTCCTTATGTGGAGGAGGCCTTAAATCCAGGGTGAAAATGGTTGGTTGCTCTTATAACCTTCTTGCCACTACTGTATCAGCAGTTGCATCTTTCCTGGCAGACTGGCATTCTGTCATTGAGAGTCTACCACTGGGTAATACCTTTAGTGGTGTGTGTGTGTGTGTGTGTGTGTGTGTGTGTGTGTATGTGTTTGGCATGGGCAAGGTTGTAATGCTGCAAATTGAACCCAGTGACTTATGCATGCTAGGTCAGTGCTCTGTCACTGAGCTACTTCTCCAGGCCCCCACTTGCTCTTTCCTACTTATCAGAGAATAAAGTTTTCTTTCTAAGGAGAGCAGAGTTCCTGATTGTTATATTGGAATGGTCTCCACAACCACTGGGTAGGAAAATAGGAATTCTGTGTTGGGAATACAAAGTCTGGCCGTGTTTCCACCTGGAACATCTATAGCACTTCATGCAGGAGATCTTGCGTCTTAATACCTTACAGACTATTTACAAATATTTATTGTGAACTATGTTTGCCTTTGCTTTTGTAAGGTCAATCCTGAAAGGCCTTTCAGTTGTTCTTGCACTTAGGATTTTGAACATAGTAGGAGCTTGTACTCTGAAGGATAGTATCTACCTGTGGACAGGTTGTGAACACAATTGTGTAGGTTCAGATTTTGTAATTATGTAATTACAAATTCTTGAACAACAGTGCAGTTGTAACTTTTCTATAGATACTTTATGTGCCTTTTTATCAATTTTTTAAAACAGATTAATTTGAAGCCTTTGAGCAGATGAATGGTAATTTTCCTATCATTAAGGTGCCTCCCACTGGAAGAGTTAGATCCTTAAAATCATTTATGTGGACACTGTCCTAGTTTGCTTTCTGTTGCTGCGATAAAGCACTGTGATGAAGAGCAAATTAGGGGAGGAATGGGTTTATTTGGCTTATATGTGCAGATCCACAGTCCATTGTTGATGGAACTCATGGCTGGAACTCAAGGCAGGAACCAAAACACAGACCATGGAGGAAACAAGCTTGCTTCTCTGGCCTGTACTCAGCCTACTTTCTTTTCTTTCTTTCTTTCCTTCCTTCCTTCCGTTCTTCTTCTCTTCCTTCCTCCTCCTTCCTTCCCCCCCCCTTTTTTTGTTTCTTCCGTCTTCATCCTTCCCTTTCTCTCTCGCCTCTATTTCCCTTTCTTTGTCTTTTTGAACAGGGTCTCCCTGTAGCTCCCCACCTGGTCTGGAACTCACTAGGTAGACCAGGCTAGCCTTGATCTCACAGAGATCTGTTTGCCTCTGCCTCCCAACTTCTGGGGTTAAAGCCGTGCACCACCACGCCCAGCTCAGCTAGCTAGCTAGCTAGCTTGCTTGCTTGCTTGCTTGCTTGATTATTTTCTATGTGTATGAATGTATTATCTGCATGTAGGTTTGTGCACCCATGTCGTGCAATGCTGCGGAGGTCAGAAGAGGGTGTCGGATTCCCCTGGAACTAGAGTCAAAGACAGTTCTTAGCCGTGTGGATGCTGGGGATCGAACCTGGGTCCTCTGCAAGAGCAGTCGGTGCTCTTAACCACTGAGCCATCTCTCCAGCCCCTCAGCTGGCTTTCTTATAAAGCCCTGACACATCTCCCTAGACATGGTGCTGCCCGTAGTAGGCTAGGCCCCCCTACCTCAACCATCAGTCCAGATGATTCCGCATAGATACAGTCACAGCCCACTCTGACCAAAGCAATTTTCCAATTGAAGTCCTCCCCTTCCAGATGACTAGGTTGTGTCAAGTGGACAATAAAAACTACCCACAGTCCTCTACCTATTGCAACTTGACACACAAACTCAACATGATTAGACCGTAACCTTCCCTTTCTTATGTGCCTCCAAAAAAAAATTCTTAGTTAATTCATAAATACAGTAAAAAAAAAAAAAACTTTTGCAGAAACAAGTCTTTAAAATTTCTAATACTTTATAGAACTCAGGGTGTCAAAAAAAACCCAAAAAAAACCCGGGATCCCTCTTGGCGGGGGCTCCTGTGAATTAAAAACAAATCACGTCTTTCATATTTTTGTTTTTTTAAACTGAATTTTTTTTATTTTTTTTTTATTTTTAGGTGTATGAATGTATGTCTGCATGTCAGGGTCTGCGCACCCGTGTCGTGCGATGCCGCGGAGGTCAGAAGACGGTCTCGTAGTCCCCATTGAACTGGAGTTCTCACTTAGAGAACTTTGGAGCACTAGACGGTCTCAGCCTGCATGTGGTTGCTGGGGATCGAACCCGGGTCCTCTGGCTAAGAGCGGGCTTCGTCGGCTCACTTGTAATCCGATTAGGGAACACGACATGCCCATCTCAGCCCCACATTTCTTATTTTAAAGGGAACAACCAGGGCATAAAAACATTTAGATTGAGGCAAACCCAAATCCAACAGTAAATAAAATCCTGTAGCTCCGTCTCTAACATTTGGGACTTGCTAATGATCTCCTGGACTCCACAGGCCTTGGGCAGCCCCGCCTCTCTGGATCTACTGTCTGCAGCACGCACAGCTTGTGTTGTGGCCTCAGGCTGGCTCCACTCCATACCTGCCACTGTCCTAGATGGTCATCCCACAGTCCCCTATGGTCATCCCACAGTCCTCGATGGTCATCCCACTGTCCTCGATGATCATCCCACAGTCCTCGATGGTCATCCCACTGTCCTCTGTGGTCATCCCACTGTCCTCGATGGTCATCCCACTGTCCTCTATGGTCACCCCACAGTCCTCAATGATCATCCCACAGCCCTCGATGGTCATCCCACTGTCCTCGATGATCATCCCACAGTCCTCGATGGTCATCCCACTGTCCTCAATAGTTATTCCCACAGTCCTCGATGGTCATCCCACAGTCCTCTATGGTCATCCCACAGTCCTCGATGGTCATCCCACAGTCCTCGATGGTCATCCCACTGTCCTCGATGGTCATCCCACAGTCCTCAATCGTCGTCCCACAGTCCTCGATGGTTGTCCCACTGTCCTCTATGGTCATCCCACAGTCCTCGATGGTCATCCCACTGTCCTCGATGGTCATCCCACTGTCCTCGATGGTCATCCCACTGTCCTCGATGGTAATCCCACAGTCCCTCGATGGTCATCCACTGGTCCTCTATGGTCATCACAACAGTCCTCTAATGATCATCCCACAGTCCGCGATGGTCCCATCCCACTGGCCTCAATAGTTATTCCCCACAGTCCGCGATGGTCATCCAACAAGTCCGCGATTGTCATCCCACTGTCCTCGATGGTCATCCCACTGTCCTCGATGGTCATCCCACAGTCCTCAATCGTCGTCCCACAGTCCTCGATGGTTGTCCCACTGTCCTCTATGGTCACCCCACAGTCCTCAATGATCATCCCACAGCCCTCGATGGTCATCCCACTGTCCTCAATAGTTATTCCCACAGTCCTCGATGGTCATCCCACAGTCCTCGATGGTCACCAACTCAAAGTCCTCATGGTCATCCCTCAGTAACTTGATGGCATCCCAACAGGTCTGGCATCTCCAGTATCCGGGGCCTCCACTGCAGCTGAGGCTGCACCTTCACCAGTGGCCCCTCCTGCCTCTCTTTAGGGACTCCAACCCTGCCATTTGGTGCCAGGCGTCCTCCACTCTCTAGGACCTCCCCTGCCCCAAGTTGCAGCTCTTGTACCACTAAAAGCAGTATCAGCTAGGTAACTCTTACCCAGTGCCAGTAGGGCTGACAGTTTGCTATACCACCTTAGGCCCCCTGAATTACAGTTTCTGCTTGCTGACCCCTGAGGAACTACTTCCCAGAATTTCACCTCAGTGATGCTGATCTTTTATTGATCACTGCTGATTCTTAAGCCCCAAATGACCAACATTTATTGTCCCAGTAAAGTCCAGAAGGTTTCACATCTGTGCTGCTGGTCTCTTGTTAATCACAGCTGATTCTTCAGCCTCAGCTGACCAGCAGCCATGGATTTTAATCTACAGTATTACATGACAAGTCCCAACAGAGTTCTCTCTGAAACTTAAGAGGTCAAGCTTCGATCATCTGCATCTCTCAGCATCTTAGCTCCCAAGCTTCCACAGAACGGCCCATTAAGCTCTGAGTACTCATTGGCTTCTCTAGCCCAAAATTTCAAGTGCTTCCACAATCCTCCCAAAAAACAACATGGCCAGGTCCATCACAGCAACGTTCCACTATCAGCACCAATTTGTCCATTAGTTTGCTTTCTGTTGCTGTGATAAAGCACTCTGACCAACATCAACTTAGAGGAGAAAAGGATTTATTTGCTATACACTTCCAGATTACAATCCATCATTAAATGAAGTCAGGGGTGAAAAAATTCAGTGCAGGATCCTGGAGGCAGGAACCATGGAGAAATGCTGCTTATCAGTTTGCTCACTGGCTTGCTCAGCTAGCATTCGTATAGAACCCAGACCCAACTGCCTAGGGACAGTGCTGCCCAGAGTGGGCTAGGCATCAATCATCAATCCAGACAGTTCCTCGTAGACATGGCCACAGACAGAGCTGATTAAAGCAGCTCTTCAGTTGAGGTTCCCTCTTCCCAGGTAACACTAGGTTATGTCAAGTTAACAGTAAAAACTAACCTGCACAGACATTGAGACAAGTATGAGACAAAAATTATCCTATAACTTCTCAAGGCTCTTCCTTTTTGCACATGGCGTAAGTCAGCATAATTCTCCTTGTCTGTACTGGTTACTTAAGGTTGTATGCATTCACTTGTGGGTGTATTTGGGTAAAAACCACCAGGATCTAAGAATCATTATTCTGTTTATTTTTCAGAGTTTTTAAACAAATCTATGGCCTTTCCCCTTAGATTTATTAGTGAGTAACATGAGCTCTTCAAAAAGCAAAGCAGCAAAGTAGCAGCCATCCTTATTCTTAACAAAATGGGAATGGTTCTCGGATTTCTTCAGATTTGCATACGGCCTGGTCAATTTAGGCAGGAGTTTATGAGGATCAGACCAAATCTTAATAGGCTCAACACTAATAAGCATAGTCCTTAGCATTCGGATGCTTATTTTTAAGCTGTGGACCTTCTAGGGTTTCAATGGACGACTGTAATTGCTTGCTTGGCCCCTCTGACTGAGAGGGATGTGAACTTACACTTTGCCTTCCTGGTATCGAGAAACTGCCTATATCTTGACTCAGCTCTTTCAGGCCTTCCACTGGGTTTCTTGGTCTTTTCTCAGTTCACGTATGGCTTGGGGCCAAATAAAGGTTTGAAAGAGTCTACACGTGGGGACAGCCCCACACCGATGGCTCCTGTGTGAAACTTCTGTGCCCTGTTTGTGGGATATTACTGCTCAGTTTTCATCCCTCATGAGTTTTGATCCCTTGCTCTACCTTCCAAGCCCTACAAGACTGCTCAGTTCTCATTGAGTGTACTGTCCATGCACAAGGACACTAGGAAATGCCCAGAAAAATATGTGTCCCACCAAGGGTGTGTTCCTCTTTTTGAAGTATAAATATTCTCAGTTTCTGCCTGATATTGGATAGTCTCTGGAGCCTTCAAATGACTGGCTTTTATATTTTGTTCTGAATGTAGCATTGTTATTGGAGGGCTAGTCTGGCTTAAGATACATTCCTTGATTTACAATGAGGTTACATCCTGATGAAACCATTATAAATTAAAAACACTCTAGGTTGAAAATGTGTTTAATATACCTTACATAGTGAGCATCATAGCTTGGCTTGGCCTAAGCTAAATGTGGTCAGAGTGCTTACATTAGGCTACACTTGAGCAAACGAACACAAAACCCATTGTTTTTATAAGATTTGTTTTTTTTGTCCTTTTGGAGACAGGGTCCCTGTAGCCCCATCTGTCCTGGAACTCCTCTGTAGACCAGGCTGGCCTTGAACTCCAAAGATCTGCCCTGCCTGACCCCTCCTAAGTGCGAGGATTAAAGCTGCCACCACCAACGCCTCATGCTTGGTGTTTTTTATAAGATTTTGATTATTTGGGACTGGACAGATGGCTCAGCAGTAAGAGCCCCTACTTTGCCTGGGACCTGGTTTCAGATGCCAGCACACACATGGTGGCCAAGAACCATCCTTACCTCCAGTTTCAGGGGATCTAGCACCCTCTTTGGATCTCTACCAGCATTGCGCAACACAGGTACACTTACATACATGCAGTCAATACACTCATACACAAAAGATAATGAAAAAAATAAAAATATATTTAAAAATTTTTTACTATCTTCTGTAGTTTATCAAAATTACACTGCATTTTAAAAAATTACACTACATATGAAAAATGGAATGATCCTGTGGTCCCCATCCTTACCATCCTAAAGTTGAAAACTCCTACTGAGCTGGAGACTATTTGTACCTTACCATTTCCAGAAGCTAGTGTAGGAGCCACGGGAAGATGCTGAGGGGCGGGCAACCACAGGTTCACTGTTAAACCTTTTCTCCTTCCCCTCAGTGCTCTCCCTGCCACCTATCTCTTCACTACTGCCACCAACCTAGAAATGCACTAACTCAGTAAAGAGAAAGGATCTTAGCAGAATGAAGAGGTAGCTCAAGAAAAAGATGGGCTCCCACAGTATAAACACCTTCTCTCTGAACCAACTAAATACTAAATGACTAGTTCCAAATAAGGCTAGAAAAACTAAGATTTATAGTCCCACTCCTTAACAGCTGAACCAGGAGCTGGTAGATGGCCCGGGTGATGGTTAGCCAGGGCTGGAAACTGGAGGACAAGTGACCTCAAGTGTTTCTTCGGTGAATCAATAATGAATGAATGACTATGTACAAGTGGCCACAGTGATATGCACACAAGTCAAAACTGTCTCTAGCAGAGGCTGGCTCCCCTGTAGACTGAGTTGGTGAAGACGTGTCCAAATGGTGTGCAAAGTGTCAGCAAGCATGGTTTTTGACACTGATATATGATGCTTTGCTCCCTGGGGAATAGTTCAGGAACAACCCGGAAGTCTAAAGTCTATTGAGAATGAGTTAAATGTGGGATATCCTGTTAGGTTTTTTTCAATCTCTCAGCAGTTTTGAAATTTGTTTATTGTTCCAGTTTATATGCTCCTGAAAAGGCCTTTTATTGACCTGTATCTGTCACTTAAAGATATCCCTAACTTAGGAAGCAAACCCCACTTATCTTTAAAAGTATTTTAGTTGGATTGAAAAGTAGCTGAATTCAAATGCTTTATAATGCCTGAAAAATAATACCTAGAGGTAGTTCTAAAGTGACTTTGAAATCCTCCCTTTTTAAATTAGAATCCTTCTCCTTTGGGAGGATAATTCTTTAAGAAGAAATAATCTGGTTTTTGGCATTAACTTGAAACACTAAATCTTCTTAAAAAAAATCTTTTGCATGTAAGATGAGGAACATACATCAAGTTTCAGAGACTTTAAAGTTCCCAGTAAAAAAATGGACATGTGTTTATATGCTCATGGTGAGTTACTTCACTGCTTCATTCTGTGGCTATGTTGAAGGCCTCTGGTTTAGGGCAGGAAGACTTTCCACAGAGGGGCTTGTGTCGGGGTGACAGGACGGGGTTCCCACTCTCGACATGCTGAAGATGGCAGGCTGTTGCCCAGTAGACTTCTGGAAGATACATCATTACAGCTTTCCTTTCACTGGGTACTGTGGAGTGGGTGCCTGTGTGGGTAGCTGTGCATGCGCATATCCATATAAAGGCCAGAAGAAGGTGTTTCTGCCCACTCCTGTGTGGGTGCACACAGATATGTGGGGTGCATGTACACGTGTGCATAAGCACGTGGAGCCGAGGACAAACTGATGGTGGGTGTTCCTGCAGGAAACATCGCCACCTTGGTTTGGTGGTTTTAAAAAATATGTTATATTATGTTTGTTCATGTGTTACAGTGTATTGCCTGCATGTAATGGTCAGTGCTCTGTGGTCTGTGCAATGTCCATGGAGGTCAGAAGATGGCCTCAGATCTCCTAGAACTAGAGTTACGGACAGTTGCTAGTTATCATGTTGGGTGGCTGGACTGAACCCAGGTCCTCTGCATGAGTCCCCAGTGCTCTTAACTGATGAACCCTCTCTCAGTCCCCCATACACTTTTTTTTTTTGAGACAGGTTCTCTCACTTGGCTTGGAATCCACCAATTAGGCTAGGCTGGCTTCCCAGAGCGCCCTGAAGATCAAACTCACATCCTAGTGCTTGTAAGACAATTGTTGCCCAGACAGGGACCAGATGTACCAGAGGCGCGGAGGGAGGGGAGAAGGGGGAAAGGGAGAGCAGGCGTCTGAACGGATGCGGCGACTTCTTTCTATCCTGATCTATGTTCCAATAAGAAAAACGATTAGGTTTACTAGAAAGGAAAGAAGAGATGATAATAAAAAATATGTATAAAACAATATATTATAAAAAGAATAAAGATGAGAAAAAAGAATCAGAAAAAAAAAGAAGAGATGATAAGTGAATTTGTAAACTTTTCACATTAGAATTTTCTAAAGCTGTTGTTCAACATTATTGTTTTGTTTAATCATCTGCCTAGGATGGGCAATTAATTAAGAAGTAAGAAGTAGTTCAAGATCAGCCTGGTCTACAAAGTAAGTTCCAGGACAGCTGGGACTACAGGGAGACCCTGTCTAAAAAAAAAGAAGTAAGAAGTAACAGTGGCTCTGAAATGTCTGAGGCAAAGAATTAAAAAACCTATACTTTAACCTAAAACTGCATTGCTCCTTTTTGCATCTCCATGAACATAAATTTTGTGAAAGGTCCCTCAGTTCTGTTTTTATGAGGTTCTTTCTTAATCCCTTTTCTTTCTCCCTTAGAATACTAAATAGTCTCCTTCTCTAGAGACTAAATTAGGCGCATCTCGAATTTATTTCTTAGGACATAAGAAATCTTTCTCTCCTCTGTAAGCTGTCAGTACCATTTATATTTTAAATGAAAAGCAATCCTTTTCCTGAGGAAGGGATTCAGCTTTCTTTGGGGACTATCTAAGCAGTGTCACGCGTCCCCTTTTCTCTGCTCCATCTTCACATGAGAAAGTATAAATCATGTAACCCAACAAATAAACACGACTGACATGTTATTTCTCTTTCTATAGAGACATCAGTTCTTTAATCTCCTATTTCTTATACACAGGCTTACTTTAAAGCACTGAAATCCTAATGTATACACAATGTGAGAAGGAAAGGTATTCTGTGAGGAGGAAAGGAAGCTAATGGAACTGTATGCTAGAGAAATCCAGTATAACATGACTTCACGAATTCCTCTTACTGTTTGGACTCTCTCATCCCATTTAGCTATAAAACCCAGAAAGCATTCCTGCTGAAAGGAAAAAGCACAGCAAACGAGAAGGAAAAGCCTAACCGTGTCCTGCTGGCAAGTGCTCAGTGCCAGGAACCCGACACTCTCTTTTCAAGCATGATGTTTTATTGTTAAGGTTTTATAAGAAGTTAGCTTTAACTTATTAAGAAAAGAATGATTTAGAAATAGAGGAAAAGGAACCGTTTTGCTCCATTCATTCTTCTCTAATATAAACATGGTATCAGGGTAATGCTTTCTTGGCATAACATGAAGTTCTGATCTAACAAAAGAGAAGCCATTAAACCTCACCTGGCCTCAGAGGTCTTCTTTCCATAAAAGTTAAACTATAATGGTTGGCACTCCGTGGCCAAGACTGGCCCTGGGTATTGGCAAGGACTTTTAATTGGTATATAGAGGAGGTGTGTCAAAATAAAAGTCATTAAACTGACTAGAGGATGCCAAAAAAGGAGCAGCTGGGGAGCCTCTTCAAGTGTCTGTTTAGGGAGGATTCCTGCGAATAGGGATCTGCTTGTGTGAACTTTGATCTGTGAGTCTCTTAAGGCAGTCCAAGGGTGTCTTTTGAAGTATGAGAAAGCCAAAAAGTGAATCTCATTCCAAAAGAAAGTGAATTTTGCTGTCGGTTTAATCCTGCTTCCTTTGGTATAAGGGAATCTCCAACATTTAGCCTACAAGTTGCCACCTACAGCAGCAGGGCATTCTGGGCCTTGCCAACATGCACAACAAAAAGAGTTCCTATTACCTAGCTGTGGCAGAAGGATTCACTTATTCCACAGTAAGAACCTTGGCCCTCTAAGGTGTTGTTAACGCAGCTGTGATACCAAACCTAAATCCCAGAATGCCTTGCTGCTGTAGGTGGCAACTTGTAGGCTAAATGTTGGAGATTCCCTTATACCAAAGGAAACAGGATTAAACCGACAGCAAAATTCACTTTCTTTTGGAATGAGATTCACTTTTTGGCTTTCTCATACTTCAAAAGACACCCTTGGACTGCCTTAAGAGACTCACAGATCAAAAGTTCACACAAACAGGAATCAACAACACCTAGGAGGGCCAAGGTACTTACCGGAAATAAGTGAATCCTTCTGCCACAGGTAGATAATAGGAACTCTTTTTGTCGTGCAGGGCCCAGACAATAAGTGGTAAGTCTCTCCATTCCAAAGTGAAGTGCTTGACCACTAAAGGAAGACTGGCCAAAGGGGGTGGTGGTGACCTGAGGCCCACTCCCCACTGCAAAGACAGAGAAGCTGATATTGGGAGTAGCGTGAGCCTCTAGAGAAAGGGCCATTCTGGGGTGGCGGGCAGTGTGATGAAGCCAGGAGTGAGGAGCTATAAGGACATCACTTTGGAGAGCTGTAGTCCTGGCAGTCCAGGGACCCTAAGGGTGAGACACTACCTGACCAACTGTAGTGCTTGGGAATATGTGACGTGTGTGTGTGTGTGTGTGTGTGTGTGTGTGTGTGTGTGTTCTTTCTTCAATCAGAAGTGGACATTGTGAGAAAGCGCCCTTCCAGAGACATTTTCAGTTTGCTCAAAGGACTGCCTGGATGATTGATGTGACCCAGCCAGGGCCAGGTCGCTAGATTCCCTGGAGCTGAGGAAAGAAGAAACGAAAACAACCAGCCAGAGGGATATGCATTAGTTTAGGAGACTTACATTCTTTTTCTTTTAAATGACCTAAAATTTTTCTTTTTTTTCTTTATATATTTTCCCAGCTGGAAGGGCTTGTATAATCAAGTTGATCAAATAAGTGTCCAGTCTATATTGCTATAGTTTCACCTAGGGGACTTACATTCTGAAGAGCCCAAAATGCACCCAAGCAAAGGGACAGCATTAACCACTCACCCGGGTGAGAGACGGTTGCCTAAGCAGCTCTCCACCCAGAGAAGCTCTCCCTCCTTGAGATCTTTTTGTGGTTCTTTCCTTTCACCACTTCCACACTAGAGCCATAGGCTCCTACCAAGTTGGAGACAGGGAGAAGACAAGAAACAGAAAGGAGTCCTCCCCACAGCAATCCTAAAATAAACAAATAAAAAACCCAGGCATGGTGGTGCACGCCCTTAACCCCAGCACTCAGACAAGCAGATCTCGGAGTCTGAGGCCAGCATGGTTTCCTAGAAGCTCTGACTTTAAATGGAGTTCAGAATTCTTCCTGTTATGCAAAAGTGGGCATTGCATTTGTGAGGTGGCTGTGACTATCACTGACCAGAGGACTTTCTGTGAATGGATAGTCTTGGGGCCTGCTTAGAATACACATTATGATTTTTACTCATCTAAGAATTAATATAATATGATTATGATGTTAGCATTGAAGAGTAAGTAGAGACTTGAAATTTCAGCCAGTGGTTAAGAAACAATTAGCCTCCAACAGTGGATTTGAACTGGAAGTGGAATAAATAAGAAAAAAGTTGCTGTCTAATTTCAATAACTCTTTAGTCAGTTCTGCTCAATGCTGAGAAAAACTAAATACTTACTTTGTAAAAACAAACAACTACCCCAGAGAACATGCACAGCCATGTTTTTGCAGCTCTCTTCCACAATAAAAGGAGCTGGAACCCAACCCCAGTGCTCCTCAACTGACACGTGGATAGAGAAAATGGGTACATCTACACAATGGAGTTCTATGCAGCAGTAAAGAAAGATGACATCATGAGCTTTGCAGGAAAATGGCTGGAGCTAGAGGACATCATGCTGAGTGAGAGTAACACAGTCCCAGAAAAAAACAAACGACGAATGTACCCTCATCTATGGATGCTAGCCACCAATTACCTAACTGTATGGCAAACTGAGCAACATCAATGTGATCTGAAAACAACTGCGTTCTTATATTGTGAATCCCTTAAAAAATAATTAAAAAAGTGAAAAAAATAAACAAAAAGAAATTAAACAAAACAAAACAAAAACCAACAACAGCAGGGTGTGGTGACACATGCCTTTAATCCTAGCACTCAGGAGGCAGAGGCAAATGAATCTCTGAGTTCAAGGCCAGCCTGGTCTACAGAGTGAATTCCAGGCCAGCTGGGACTACAGGGAGACACTGTCTCAAAAAGATAAAACAAAACAAAACAAAAAGCATACATAGGGGCTGGAGAGATGGCTCAGGGGTTAACAGCACAGACTGCTCTTGCAGAGGAACTGGGTTCAATTCCCATCACCCACATGGCAGCTAAGAACTGTCTTTAAGCCGGGAGGTGGCACACGCCTTTAATCTCAGCACTTGGGAGGCAGAACCAGGCGGATCTCCAAGTTCAAGTCCAGCCTGGTCTACAGAGTGAGTTCCAGGCCACCTGGGGCTACAAGGAGACACTGTCTCAAAAATGAAAAGACAGAACAAAACAAAACATATATACCAGCTCCCTTCTCATGTCTAACATGGGTATTTTCTTCTCCTAAAGTGCATTCGAGTAAACAAATGATCAAATAAATGATCTCCAGAGCAACTGAAAATGTAGAGAATTTAATGTACATGAAAATAAAAGAGAAATGTGAAACATCTTCAAAAGTCACTGACTGCATGTATGTTGCTTCCAGTAGGACAGAGAGGTACTTCCTAATGATCACCCTACCAGGGAGTAGAATCTAGAAGTAAGAGTTAATATGACCGTTTTCATGCCGTACAAGAGCTTTGGATGGGAGGCACATGCTACTTTAGTAGTCTCCCTTTAAACATTCTTCATCACTTTAGGAGATCATGTGTAGGTTTTTTCCCTTCCCTTTAATGATGTGTTAAGTTCTAAAGCACCCAGTTAGTAGCCTGTTCCTGAAGTAGATTTCCTTAGAAAATGACAGGGTAATCAGTTCAGAATAGTGACTTTCTGCTGTTGAGAGGAGCAATCTGGGGTCAGGTGAAACATCTGTTCCGGAAGGATGTAAACTGGTAAATTAATCTGTAAATAAAGCTGGCTTGTATGGGAAGAGGAAGGAGACGCAAAAAAAAAAAAAAAAAAAAAAGCTTCATTCCCAGTATAGAGAGTCCTGCTCATGTTTTTACTGGACTAACGACTGCTCATCTACCCAGCTGGCTGCTTCTGCAATCATTTGATCACTTTTCTTTCAAACTTCCAGCTTCTATCTCTGGGAAAGGTGTGGTGGTCTGCAAAGGCCAGGCAGACTATGCTGTGCCACAACTTGATTAAGGCCAGGCAAGGCGCCTCTCGGAGCTGTGGAGGCACTGGTCTTCTCCAGCACAGGGAACTCCAAATTCCCTGAACAAATCGAGAAATGATGTCTGAACTCTAGTGAACAGCTCTTTCTACTGGTAAGAGTATACTTCAAGGGACCGGAGGGATGGCTCAGTGGTTAAGAACACTGGCTGCTCTTGCAGAGGACCTGGGTTCAATTCCCAGCACTCACATGGCAGCTAACAACCACCTGTAACTCCAGTTCCAGGGGATCTGTGCCTTTCTCTCCTCACGGCATTGGCTGCATGACAAGGTACATTACATACATGCAAACAAAACATGCACAATAATAAAAATAATCAAAAGAGAAACTGAAAAAAGAGTATACTCCGGGGCTGAGAGGATGGTCTAGGGTTAGAGCGCCGACCGCTCTTGCGAGAGGACCCGGGTTCGATCCCAGCACCCACATGGCAGCCAAGAACCGGTCTGAAACTCCAATTCCAGGAGAACTNCTCAGGCCTGAAATTCTGTTTTATTTCTATTTTTTTTTTCGGCGTCTTGTTACGCGCGACGAACACGGGTCTCCCTTGTACCGCCTCAGCTGTCATTGAGAGCGAGAGTTATGTAAGACCAAGACTGAGCACTTCGTGAACTCACTAAACGATCACACCTGCCTCTGCCTCCCAAGTGCTAGGATTAAAGGCGTGTGCCGACATGATGCCCGCCTTTTTTTTAGATAATATTATATCTTTTTTTAGGTGTTTTTAAAATATTTTTAAAAAAAAAATTTTTTATTGTATATGTATACAATGTGTTTCTTATGTGTTATATTGATATATGGGCAAAGGTATTTGTTAATTAAAAAATATTATGTTAGACTAGTATGTGTGACGATGATGTGCCAGCGAGGTGGGGAAGAGTGAGCGTGTATAGTGCCACCTGTCTACGTGGTAGACAGCAAAAAGACAACTTTGTGCAAGGTCCCCTCCTTTCCTCACTTCAAATATGTCATGTGGATCACACACTACCAAGAATGCCATCCCCCAAACTCAGAAAGCTGACATCCAGGAGAGCTTTATTCTCTGTGTTCATTATATGTTTCCTTTATAGATATGACGATTTTTATTTACATTTATTTGTCATTTTATTTATTTAGTCTGGCGGGTTGCTAATAGAATGTCGTAATGAGCTCTGGCAATGTAGCTGGCTATAAGAAGCAGTTCATATCTTTCGTTTTTCTGTGCTATTTGTCAAGTCATGCGTTGTGCCATCACCATCTGAATCTATGCACACGCCCTGGATGCAAAGAAGAAGATTCAGAACGAGGGATCTCTGGATCTGTATTGCTATCACCTGGAACCTGGAGTTCTCCTGGAATTGGAGTTCAGACGGTTCTCAGCCATGTGGGTGCTGGGGATCGAACCCGGGTCCTCTGTAAGAGCCGGATTCGGCGCTCACTGAACCGCTAGGGAACACACATGTCCATCTCCAGCCCCAGAAGTCATCTAGGCTTACTTAAATGACAGCCAAACTTGCTTCATACCCCAGTAAGCCATCCCTATTACAAGGCCCTTTATATCGAGAAAAATTGAAGACTAGGAATCTCATGTAGCCGCATGAGCTGACCCTTAGAACTTCAAATTTTATGTTTAAGCTCAAAGTATGAATCCAATCTCACCTTCAGAAGGGCTAGGATCTAGAAGCAAGGGGGTAGTGATCTCTCAGTCACAAAGCCCTTTTGTTGTCTCTATTTATTTATAATATTCATACAATTTTAAACGAGATAAATTATACTAATTTTTTTATAAGTTTTTAAAATAAGGTATTATTTGTAACTTATTGATCTTAAATTCTGTTGGTATGTGGTATGAATGAGTATGAATGTGTCATGTTTTCTAATCTAGCAGAGGGCCCAGAAGAGGGTATGACAGAGCTCTGTAAAGAAATGTACCCTTAGATAGGATTTCCTTTCATGTCTAGTGGCCAGGTTCTATTTTCACTCTCTTTGACTAATGTAGGATATTCAGTTTCACTCTAAAAACTGGAAAAATAGTACCTTTTCATACCAACCACAGAGATGAGATTTATTTCCAGTTGAAATGACAATTGTATATGTCCTGTGAACTTTAGGTAAGAGTCACAGTAGGAGAGTGGTACTAAAATCGGCAATTGTCCCAGCTCTGAAAACATTGGTGGATGGTGTAAGAAAGGTGAATGGTTAAATCAGCTGCCAATGTGAGGTGTCTAGGGAAATCAGAAATTACACTGGGAGTCACGGGAACCTCTGCAAAGAGACAGTTGGTGAGTCTATAAAACACAACTAAGGGCCAGAAGTACTCGCATGACAAGACACTACCCTCCACCAGACCTTATTTTTAAATTTTATAGACAACTGGGAAGGAAATTACGAAAACCTAAAAAGTGATAAACTTCACTAAGAACTTCTAAATAGTGTGTAGAACATAATACTTCTTGCAGTTGTCAACTCCGATTAATATATTGGAAACTCCTTTATGTTAGTGTTTGCTTTGCCTGTGTGTGTGATATAAGTGTAGTAGTGTCGTGTGGAGTGATAGATAGATGGATTGCGATGAGGGCTAAGTTCTCCCTTAGCAATGAGTAAGGCTCCCAGGCCTGGTAACTCCCACAAAAACTGAAGGAAAAGACAAATCCTCTATGGCCTTAACCTCACTAAAAATATTGGGATATCTGATATTGTCGATCGTACGAATCAACAACAAACAACCGAACTTTTTTTTTGTTTGGTCTGAATTGGTGTTGTGGTCTGGATATATTTGTTTTTTTGTCATCGTTTTTTGAGGACAGGGTCCCTCCTGTTAGTCCCAGAAAGCTGGACTAGAGTTAGCCTATATAATGCGCGACTCAGGCGGCCACGCGCCTATACACCAGAGAACCACCTGCCTCTTGCCTCCCAGAGCTGCAATGGCTGGGCTTATTATTGTTTGTTTATGTTTGTGTGTGTGAGTGAGTGTATTGGCTTCATATATGTGAGTGCACTGATGTTGTCCCCAGATGCGAATAGGGAGGTCCAGGAGAGGGAATAACAATGAGCCTTAGGGGATCGCCTTGATACTAAGGGGCAGTAGGATGGAGATTGGGGAGTGGGGAGTATTTATTGATGCTGCCCGATGTGGCGCTGTTCTGAGGAATACGAATCCAGGTTGATCTTCTAAGTAAAGAGAACTGACTTTCGCTAGTGACTCATTAAAATGCTGATGGCAATCTCCTCTCGAAGGCTGCTCTGGTCTGGTTATGATTGTTCTTTATTGGAGGACTAGTTCTGAGTGTAGATGATTTTCTGAGGATCACTGTCCAGCTCCAGGGGAATCCGACGCCCACTTCTGACCTCCGCGGCATTGCACGACACGGGTGCACAGACTTGCATGCAGACAGTACATTGATACACATACAAAAAAAAAAAAGAGTATACTTCAAGTTGCAAACACATGTGAGTGTGCTTATATTGCATTAGGGCTGATTAAAACATTTGAGAACACAGAATGAAGATATGAGCTCCGGCATGTGATCTTTGTCACGGGGCCTTTTCTCCTTGTCCGAACTGACAGCTCTGCTACGCTGCTTTTCATTTAAAACAAGTAAACAGGGACTGGAGAGGTGGCTGAGCCGTTAAGAGCACTGGCTGCTCTCGCAAAGGACCAGGGTTCAGTTCCCAGCGCCCCATGATGGCTAACAACCACTCCCTCTTCTGTCCTCTATAGGCATTGCATGACATGGGTGCAACCTACATAAATGCAGGCAAAATACGCATACATATAAAATAAAAAAAAAAAACCTTTTAGCAAGTGTGTGTGTTTACATGTACTTGTTAATGTGGGTGTATGCAGTTGTGCGTGGGCACACATACATACACACATGTCAGAGGCCCGTGGTCAACGTTGGGTGTCATCTCTTGCTCTCTCCACCTTTTATTTTTTGAGAGACAGAGTCTGTCATTGAACCTGAAGCAGATTGCCTGAGAAGGTTGGCCGGCCAATGAGCTTTGGAGAGCCACCTGTGTCCTCTGCACTGGCGCTGCGGTTACGGAGCACACCACCATGACTGGCTTTTTGGGTGGGCTGTAAGGACCCACACTTCGGGTCCTCATGTTTGCACTACAGGCACTTCACCAAATGAGCCAGGTCTCCCGTGCCAGACTGACCTTTTTGTTTATTTTTGTATGTGTATGAATGTATGAATGTGTATGTACTGTCTGCATGTAGGTTTGTGCACCCGTGTTGTGCAATGCCTCGGAAGTCAGAAGAGGGCATCGGATTCCCCTGAAACTGGAGTTAAAGATGGTTCTCAGCTGCCATGTGGGTGTTGGGGATCGAACCTGGGTCCTCTGCAAGAGCAGTTGGTGGTCTTAACCACTAGGCCATCTCTCCAGCCCTCCCTACCACCACTTTTAATTTTATCAGAACTGGGGATTGAACCCTAAAGCCTCCTGTATTCTAAGCTCTACTGTTGAGCTATATTCTCAGTTTACCTTTTGACATTGTGTTTGCTTGCCTGTGTGTGTGTGTGTGTGTGTGTGTGTGTGTGTGTGTGTGTTTCTCTCATATAGCCCAGGCTGGTCTCAAACTGAAGGAAGACAATCCTCTTGCCTTACCCTCAAGGATTATTATTGTGAGATACCACACAAGACTTTTTTGTTTGTCTGATTGGTTGGTTGATTTTTTTTTTTTCATCTTTTTGAGACAGGGTCTCCCTTTAGTCCCAGAAGGCCTAGAGTTTGCTATATAGGCCAGGCCAGCCTTGAACTCACAGAGAACCACCTGCCTCTGCCTCCCGAATGCTGGGCTTATTATTTTTATTTTGTGTGTGTGAGTGAGTGTATTGGCTTCATATATGTGAGTGCACTGATGTTGTCCAATGCCCACAGAGGTCAGAACAGGGCCTTGGATCCCTTGATACTAAAGTGATGGATGGGATGGTTATTAGCTGCCATGTGGGTGTTGGGAATCGAACCCAGGTTCTCTGTAAGAGCACTCAGTGCTCTTAAATGCTGAGCTATCTCTCCAGCCCCTGGTTGGTTGATTTTCTTTTGGGCTGTTCTGTTTTTCTGAGATATTGTAGCCCAGGCTGACCTCACACTTACTATGTAGCTCAGGCTGGCTTTGAATTAAAGAATCTTCCCAATCTAATACCTAGAGTTCTGGGGTTATATATATGAGTCACCACACCTGACTCTTTTAAAATCAAATTTTATATTTATTTATTTAGGCGGGCGTGGGGAGAGCACTACTTGTAACTCTCAGGCTTGGTGACAAGCACCTTTACTAATTGAACTGTCTCACCCACCCTGGATCTAACTTCATTCTTTTACATGTGTGGGGCTGGAGAGATGGCCTAGCGGTTAAGAGCGCCGACTGCTCTTACAGAGGACCCGGGTTCGATCCCCAGCACCCACATGGCGGCCTAGAACCCTCTGAAACTCCAATTCCAGGAGAACTCCAGTTCCAGGGAAATCCGACACCCTCTTCTGACCTCCGCGGCATTGCACGACATGGATGCACAAACCCACATGCAGACAGTACATTCATACACATACAAAAATAAATAAAATTTTTAAAAAAATTAAAAAATTAGGTGGCCAGCCCAGCATGGTGGCGTTTGCCTTTAATTCTAGCACTTAGGATGCAGAGGCAGGCAGCTCTTTGTGAGTTCAAGGCCAGCCTGATTTAAAGAGTTCTAGGACAGCCAGAGCTACAGGGAGACCCTGTCTCAAAAAAAAAAGGGGGCGGGGGTGGCTGGAGAGATGGCTCAGCGGTTAAGAGCTCTGACTGCTCTTGCAGAGGACCCAGGTTCGATTCCCAGCACCCACATAGAGGCTAAGAATCATCTTTAACTCTAGTTCCAGGGGAATCTGACGTCTTCTTCTGACCTTGCATGACACCGGTGCACCAAACTACATGCAGATAGTACACTCATACACATAAAAAAAAAAACAAAACAGGGCTGGAGAGATGGCCTAATGGTTAAGAGCACGGACTGCTCTTGCAGAGGACCCAAGTTAAATCCCCAGCACCCACATGGCGGCTGAGGACCATCTTTAACTCAAGTTCCAGGGGAATCTGACACCCTCTTCTGAACTCCACAGCATTGCACGACACGGGTGCACAAACCTACATGCAGACAGTTACATTCATACACATAACAAATAAATAAAACTTTTAAAAAATACATTAAAAAGACCAAAAATTAGGTGGCCAGTAAAATATCTTTACCTGGAGGGCTTGGAGAGATGGCTCAGCAGTTAAGAGCAGTGACTACTCTTTTTTTTTTTTTTTTTTTGGTCGTTTCGAGACAGGGTCTCCCTGTAGCCCCAGCTGGCCTGGAACTCGATCTGTAGACCAGGCTGGCCTTGAACTCACAAAGATCCGCCTGCCTCTGCCTCCCAAGTGCTAGGATTAAAGGCATGCACCACCACGCCCGGCGAGCAGTGACTACTCTTGCAGAGGACTGGGTATTCAGTACGCAAATGGCAGCCAACAACCATTCCTAACTCCAGTTCCAGGGATCCAACTACCACTTCTGACCTCTGCGGGCACTTCACAACATGGATGCATGTATATACATGGAAGCAATGCTCTTATACACATAAAATAAAATAATAAATAATTAAAACATTAAAAAAAATCCTTTACCTGGAAAGGTATCTCATCAGTCTTCTCCCTCTTATTTACTGACACAGAGTCTCTCACTTGAACCCAGAGCTTGTGGATGTGCCTACTCTTGCCAGCTTATTCTAGGCCTTTATTTCCTGAGCACTGGGATTGAAAACAGGTTACCACACTTGCCCAGCACTACTGTAGGTGCTAGTCATCCAAACTCTGGTTCTCATACTTATTCTGCAAGGGCTTTAACCGTGGAACCTCCTTCCCAACCTCAGCAATGCTTGTTTTATGTTTACACTGTCAAAACACCTGGAGAGATGGTGCTGAGATTAAGATGACCCAGGCTTGGCTCCCAGCACCCACCTGCTGCCTAACAACCTTCTTAACTTCAGTTCAAGGGGAACTCAGACTCCCTCTTCTGATCTCTGTGGGCATTGAATGCAGACAAAACATACATGTAAAAATAAATAAATCACTGGGCGTGGTGGCGCACACCTTTAATCCCAGCACTCTGGAGGCAGAGGCAGAGGGATCTCTGTGAGTTCAAGGCCAGCCTGGTCTACAGAGTGAGCTCCAGGCCAGCTGGGACTAAAGAGAGACCCTGTCTCAAAAATGCCCCCCCCCAAAAAAATCTGAAAAATAGCTTGGGTCAGGTGTGGTGGTGCATGCCTTTAATCCCAAAACTCATGGGGTAGAGGCATGCAGATCTCTGTGAAATAGAGGCCAGCCTGGTCTACATAGTGAGTTCCAGGCCAGCTGTGGATACAGGGAGACTCTGTTTCAAAAAGACAACAGATAGCTGGGTGTGGTGGCGCACGCCTTTAGCCTTTAATCCTAGCACTGGGGAGGCAGAGGCAGGCAGATCTTTGTGAGTTCAAGGCCAACCTGGTCTACAGAGTGAGTTCCAGGAGAGCTGGGGCTACAGGAAGACCCTGTCTCGAAAAGACAAAAAAGAAAAAAAACAAAAACAGGTGGCTGGGCATGGTGGCACAGGCCTTTAGTTCCAGCACTCAGGAGGCAGATCTCTGTGAGTTCAAGCCCAGCCTGGTCTACAGAGTGAGTTCCAGGTCAGTGGGGCTACAGGGAGACCTTGTCTCAAAGCACCAAATATAAATAAACATATAAACTCTTAAAGAAAAAAAAGGTCGGGCATAGTGCACACGACTTTAATTCCAGAACTCGGGAGGAAGAGGCAGGTGGAGTTCTGTGAGTTCAAAACCAACCTGGTCTACATAGAAAGTTCCAGGCCAGCTGGACCTACAGGGAGACCCTGTCTCAAAAAAGACCAAAAAAAAAAAAGGAGAACACCCAAAGAACAAAAAACAAACAAGCAATGATCAGGTATAGTGGCAGACACTTTTAATCCCAGCACTTGTGAGGCAGAAGCAGGCAGATCTCTATGAGTTTAAGGCTAGCCCCCTACATAGTCCAGACCAGCTAGGGGGACATAGTAAGACCATAACTCAAAAATAAATAAATAAATAAATAATCTTTGTGAGTAGCATTGGACTGCATAGATTTTGGACAGATCATGCTGTGGGATTTCCCAGGTGGTTTCTTGCTATTAGTTCACGTGTTTCCGTCGTAGATGGGTGTGGCTCTGTGGTAATGTACTGTGGCCCATTTGCCCGTTTTTCATGTGATGGATGTTGGGGCATTTTGGGTTTCCAGTTACTATAGAAGAGTGTTTGTGCTTATCTCTTTGATCAATCGGTGTGACAGTTTCTTCAGGGTGTTAGACCCATATATAAGTGCTATACTTTTTTTTTTTTTTTTTTTTTTTTTTTT
>VZQC01003114.1:96531-126673 GCA_009823505.1 Rhizomys pruinosus | reverse complement strand
GAGAGAGAGAGAGAGAGAGAGAGAGAGAGAGAGAGAGAGAGAGAGTTTTCCCAAAGGTCGCAGAGCCTCTGTCTGTGTGTGGTGCACACCCACGTGCCTCCGCCTGCAGTGGAAGTCAGTTCTCTCCTTCCACCTTGTGGACCCTGGGGATTGAACTCTGGGCATCAGGCTTGGCAGCAGGCGCCTTTACCCGCTGAGGCCTCTCACAGCTCCCAACCAATTTCTATTGGTTGTTCATTCGATACATATTTATAACAACGGCCAGTGCCAGCCTGCATTGTTCTAACTCACCGAATAACTCGAATAATTCGTAGGAAACAAAAACAAAGACCGCCTGCTCTGAGTGTAGAGCGTATTTGTTTGGATGTAATGAACTCCTAATTATATTTGCTTCTAGGATTGAAGGGGGGGGACATCCTAATTACAGGGGGTTCCCCATGGGAGCGCCCCATGAGTCAGGGCTTGTCCCCAAAGGCCCTGCTTCTCAGCGTCCACTTTTTCCGACCTGTTCATAAGACAAGAAAACCCTACAGAGTTCTCGTGGGTAATATTTCCAAAACGAAAAGCAATCATTGGGAGAAGAAGGGACAGTGGCTTGGGAGAGAGAAAAGAAAGCCTTCTTGCCAAGCAGGGCTGTCAATAAAGTTTTGTTGCCTTGGCAACCACAGGGGGTGGCCCGTGGAGGCCCGGGTGTTCCCTCTCTTTCCCTCCCCGGTTCGCTCCGGATTTCGCCCTCCAGCAGGCGAAAGAGAATAAAGGCCGCGATTTCATGATAACGGACGGAAGCCTTAGCCAATGGAAGTACGGGCCGTCCTAAGGCCGGCCAATCATCTGTGAGATCTGGATCGTGCAGAGCCCGCCCTCTTTCCACTTGGACCTGAATAACCTGACCCAGACCGAGTTTCGCTCCGAGCGACGGTGCTTTTAGCCAATGAGGGCGTTGACTTCAGGAGAGGGGAGGGGGCGGGACACGTATCTATGGCAACGGCTGAAGGACAGCGCCACAAGCCATTAGCTGCAGTTGGTTTGGCTTCTGGGCAGTGCGGGCGTGGTGCGGTTTTGTCAGAGCACTGAAGGCCGCGGGAAGGGGTGGGGTCGAAAAGGAGAGCCGTGCTCGTTAGCCAATGGGAACGCAGCAAGTGCCAGCGCCAACGTAAGAGTGGCAGCGAGAAGGACCAACAGAAGGCTGCATTGGCAGGGGCGGGGCGGGGCAGAGCGGTGGGCCGCCGGGCCTAGGGGAGGCGCGGCGCCTGGGTCTGACGAGACTGGAGGAGGCGGTGGGAGGTGGTGGCGGCGGCTGCAGCGCGGGCGCCTGAGGAGAAGGAGGAGGAGGAGGAGGAGGAGGAGGAGTAGAAGCGGGTGAGGGGCGGCGCGGGGCCCGACCTTTGAGCCCCCTTTTGGCCCCCGCCCCGCGCCGCCCGGCCTCCCGGTCGCCCCCCGGCCCGGCTGCCCCCGGACCTGTTCTCGCTCCTGGCCGCCTTAGTCTCCCGGCCCGCGGGGCTCGCGCTCGTCCGGGTCGGGTCTGGTCGCGTCGCGGCTCCCTTCCCCGTGCTTCCCTGCACTCCCCGCAGCCCTCTGAGGTCCCCTCTCTCACTCCCACGTCTTTCTTTGCACCCCAGGTCCTCTCGGGCCGACCTCTCGCCTCCTGGTCCTGTCTCCGCGCCGCCCAGGCCTGTCCCTAACACCTCTTCCTGAAACCCCTCGGCTCTCTCGGGGCGCGTCTTGACCCCTGGCTCACTCTCGCGAACCCTCAAGGCCCTTCTCTGGACTCTTCACGCCTCCCCTAACCCCCTTCTAGAACCTTCCCCAGGATATTCTTTGCTTCGGACCCCCTAGGGTCGGTTAGATTCTAACCTCTCCTAATCGCCCAGGACTTTCCCCCCAAACCCTGCTGGAGATCCCACGGCTCTTCTCTGCTTTCTTCGCCCGGTTCTGCGATCCCAGGCCGATCCCCCCCTCCCCACCCCAGGCCTACCCTCTGGATTTTGTGGGTTATCCCTCGCACCAGCAGGCCCCCCTTCTGCCCCCACCTTCCAGACATCCCGCTCTTTGTAGCTCTTCCCTTCTTTCACCCTAAGCAGCCGCGTGTGCCTGGCATTTATTATTATTTATTTACTTGCCCCCCCTGCCCCCATCCTCCTAAGCTTCCGGATTTTTCCTAGCACCCTCTTTATTTGACCCAAACTTCCTGTCTTTTCCAGATCTCTCTCCCAGGTGTCTCTACCACTCTCGCCCCTATTTGCCGCTTTCCATCTAGCCCTCTACTTGCGTGCACATGGATCCCACACCATGGTATGGGTACAGGGTAACCTGTCCCTCAGGTGTTGAATTCGGGTTTGTTTTTTTTAAATCTAATTTCCGTTCCTCTTGACCTGCTCTGTCCCTCCATACAATTTGCCCACCCCACTCCTGTTTTTGTTCTCGTCCTCTTGAGGGCCTCCCCCTCTGTTGGAATCCTTGGAGAGGGAGCAGGTGCTGGGATCCTTCCTCCCCTTCAGTACCCCCTGGGCTGCCTGGGCTACACCCAGGGCCTTTTTACCACTCCACAGGGGAGGGTGGCTTTGAGGGAAGTGGCGAAAAAGACAAGAGTGTCGGCCCGGGAGGTGGAAAAGGCAGGCTATAAACTCAGAAACATTGAATTTCTTCCATTTCCAGCTCTCCTCACTCCCTCCTACAACCCTAAGCCT
Source organism: Rhizomys pruinosus (assembly GCA_009823505.1). Taxonomy (NCBI): domain Eukaryota; kingdom Metazoa; phylum Chordata; class Mammalia; order Rodentia; family Spalacidae; genus Rhizomys; species Rhizomys pruinosus. Next base: position 123,986 of record VZQC01003114.1, on the reverse strand, counting down.
TTAGGGTTACCCCAGACTGCCAATTAATCTGCCTTCCCGTGGGTGCCCCCCCAAAGGACTTGTCTTCACGGTGTGTGCTTGGCAGGACGTCTCTGTGTCAGCATCTATGAAGAAGTATATGTCCTGGGGAGGTTTTGTGTGTATGTGCGTGCTCGCGTGCGTGCGTGCGTGCGTGCGTGCGTGTGTGTGTGTGTGTGTGTGTGTGACTGAGCTGTGTTGCAGAACGAGGGGAGGGAGGTGCTTAATGCTCCAGAGACTGTTTTCTGTGGGGTTTCCCCACGGTCGGAAGTACCTGTTGCATGTCATTCTCGAAGACAGCCCAGTGACGTCAGGAGTGCTTTCTCCCATGCTCTTTTACAGATGAGCAGGCCATGGGGTCTGCAGGCATCTAACAGGGCTTGTGAGTGGCACAGAGCGTACCTCTGCCCTGTGCTCCTGCTGTGTGCGAAAGGCAGCATGGTCTTCAAAGCACCATGGGCCCTGACAGAGTGACAGCCCGAGAACTGTGCGAAAATGACGACCTGGCCACCAGTCTTGTCCTTGACCCCTACCTCGGCTTTCGTACCCATAAGATGAATGTCAGGTGAGGGGGCCTCTGGGGGCGTGGGCAGACCTGCCTGGGTCCCAGACCCTTTCTTTTGTACTTTTGTAATTGTCATCATGGCCTGCCTCCCCATGGCTTCAGGTGGGGGCAGGGCAGGGAAGGCCCTAGAACCCAGGCATGCTCTCTTGCCAGCCCTGTGCCCCACCTTCGGCGACAACACCACCTTCGCTCAGCACTGGAAGCCTTTTTGAGGCAACGGGACCTTGAAGCTGCATACCGGGCCTTGACACTGGGAGGCTGGATGACCCCCTATTTCCAGAACCGGGACCCTCGGCAGGAGGCTGCCCTCAAGACCCATGTGAGGCTCTTGTCCTCTGCTGTGGCCTCCCCATGTGGCCTGCAGTCTCTGTAGAGCCTTCATATCAGCCCCCAGAGTCCTCGGGAGCCCCTTTCCCCTGGGAGCACCCTGCAAGGCTCTAGAATCTAGAAGATTCTAGAAGACGAGAATGGGGGGAAGGCTCTGAGACGAGTCCAACCCTCTTCCTTTGACACATGAGGACATGGAGACCCTGATAGGCCTCAGGCCACTCGGTCTGTGACAAAGTAGACCTAACCCCAAGAGCAGGGCCCCTTGCCCCAAGGGGAGGCTCTTTCACGCTGCCTGTACTCACCTTGTTCCTTTCACCAGATTTTTCGCTACCTCCGAGCCTTCCTGCCTGAGAGTGGTTTCACTATCCTGCCCTGCACCCGCTACTCGATGGAGACCAATGGGGCCAAGATCGTTTCCACTCGGGCTTGGTAAGAGGGGCTGCTGGGAGAGGAAACCTAGTCCCTGTGGATGAGGCAGAGCCCAGAGGGAGCGGGGACTGGGCAGGAAGACTGCAGACAGTGGGAGCTCCCGGCCCTCCCCTGGAGCTCCTGGGCCCGGGTACTTCTGCACTAGAGGCCCTTATCTGCAGCAAGGCCTGGGCAGCAGTGACCAGAGCCCCATAGCCTGGGCCACTTGGCAGGAAGAAGAACGAGAAGGTGGAGCTGCTGGTGGGCTGCATCGCCGAGCTTCGAGAGGTGGATGAGGGGCTGCTCAGGGCCGGGGAGAACGATTTCAGCATCATGTACTCCACCCGAAAAAGGAGTGCCCAGCTGTGGCTTGGTCCAGCGGCCTTCATCAACCATGGTGAGGCAGGGCCAGATAGAAGGTGCTGGGGGCAGGGGTGTGAGGCAGGGACGCGGCCACCCTCCTGCTCACTGGCCTCTCTCCTCTCTCCTATACACCCGACTGCCTGCAGACTGCAAACCCAACTGTAAGGTGAGGCCTGCAGACCCTGGGAGGCGTGGGCACGTGGGAGTAAGGGGTCCCAGCATGGGGGTTGGGGGATCTGTCCCACCCGACAAAAGCAGTTACCCATCCTCACCAGCTTCCTGTTGGTGGCAGCACCAGGAGTGGGCTGCATTGGAAGGCCGCTGTCCCTAAGGCTGTCCGAGAGGAGAGTGGGCTTCAGTGTGCTTGCTCAGTCCCCATACGGTCTGAAGTGTGATGGGGAGACAGATTAGCAGGTGGCCGTCTCACCCAGGCAGCTTGGATGGCAGAGGCACGGGAGAGGGCAGAGAGAATCCCAGGAGGTCGGGAAACAATGGTGCAGAGGCAAATGGAGGAGGAGGAGGCAGCCGGCAGGAGCCTGTTGTAGCGCTTGGGAGGGCGGGGCCTCATGGTGCAGTCCGCCGTCCTCACTTGAGAGACTGAGGCAGGCAGGGCCTGATGGTGCAGTCCACCGTCCTCACTTGAGAGACTGAGGCAAGGGAACTAACTGCAAGTTCCAGGCTGTCTGGACAAACTTGAGTTTTACTTCGAAATTTAGTTTTAGCTCAGTGGTTGAGGTTTCGCCTAGCGTGCATCTGCGGGACCAGAACCCGAAGCAGAGCTTCAGCATCCTGGCTCGTACCTTTAATACCAGTGTTCCAAAGGCAGAGCCAGGACGATTACTGCAGATTGGAGGCCAGCCTGGCCTATAAGTGAGTTCTCGGCCACCTCATCCTCCCAGCTGAGTACAGGGAGGAGACCTGGCTGTACTGCCTGGCCTCAGGTTTTTCTCATCAGACGCCCCTAAGACTGTCGTTGGGGTCAGGTGGTGGACATCTGAGACTCCACAGGCTTGTTCCACGTGTCAGAGGCTCTCAGGATGAATGACGCACAGCCCTCCACAGGCCCCTTGCCCCGCATCCAGACACTGGGTGGGACAGAAAGCAAAGGGCAGCACGCAGACCGTAACCAGCTCATTAGTGATCTGGAACCGGCAGGCTTCGGAGGAGCAGGCCTTTCCAAAGCTTGAAGGCAGTCCAGGGCTCGAGAGGACAGGTCATTTTCTGTCAAAGGGCTGGGGCTTCTGATGAGTTAGGTACCCTGTGTCCAAGGATGGTGACAACCAGGCTAGTGAGCTGAGTTGGGCAAGCTCCTTCAGCATGCATGCCGGCAGGTTTGGTTTCTAGATGGCTGTGTGCAGGAGGCTTGGTTGGAAGGGAAGAGGCTGTGTGCAGGGTAGGTGACGCGGTTGGCAGGTAACTGGCCTTGAGCTGAGTAGGAGCCAGGATGAGAGGAGGACACACAGGCACAGGACATGCTCAGGAGGCACTGGCCTGTTGGCCTGGGAGTCGGCAGGTAGGAAGGCATCCTAGGCCACTTAGGATATTAAGTTCGAGTGGCCGGATGGGTGGGTGGTGACTGCTCCCAGGTCTGGAGGGCAGAGGCAGATGCAGGTGTGGGAGGAAGAGAAGAGGGGGTTGCCATTAGGGCAGCCTTGGGGTAGATGATCCCAAAGGCAAGGCTGGAGAAGGACATTGGGCTGCTGAGTGGACACAAGCCTCGAGAGAAGGCCATTGGGCAGGGTGGCAGGGAGTGAGGGGCTCTGAGGGGCTGTGCTGGAGGCAATAGGTTTGAAAGGTGCAGCTTGGCACAAAGCCACAAGGCAGAGGAAGAGTACAAGAGGGCATGGTGTCTACTGACACAGAGGACCTCTGGAAGGTCAGGTTAGCTCATGGCCTTGCAGAGACGGTGGGTGCCAGCCAGAAGGCAGACTGTCCAGGGGCCACATGTGCAGGAATGCTAAGGGCAGGGCTGCTACCAGCCAGCAAATGGTGTTATGGCAACCGAGCCCTTGGACCAGGGTGCCTAGCCAAGCTACGGAGCTGGGCAGCCCATGCCCTGTGCCCCAGGCCTGGCGCTGAGTGGGCTTGTCCTCAGTTTGTACCCTCAGATGGAAACAATGCCTGCGTAAAGGTGCTCCGGGACATCGAGCCCGGGGACGAGGTGACGTGCTTCTATGGCGAGGGCTTCTTTGGTGAGAAGAATGAGCACTGTGAATGCTACACCTGTGAGAGGTGGGCACAGGCTCGGGCGGCCTGCCTGGGAGCTCAGGGGCCCCTGGGCGGGGATGCACTGAGGAGCCACCCCAGAGCACATGCACTCAGCAGGTCCCTTGTCCTGTGTGCCCTCCCTCCCCAGGAGAGGCGAAGGAGCCTTCAGATTTCAGCCCAGAGAGCCTGAGCTGCCACCACAGCCCCTGGACAAGTACGAGCTCCGGGAGACAAAGCGACGGATGCAGCGAGGAGGGGACGGCTGTCAGCAGAGCCTAGTGGGCCCCAGAGCCTGTTCCCACCTGTCGCCGCTGCGCCGAGACCCGTTCTGTGGTGAGCCCAGGGTCGCTCGGCCACCCCGTTCTCTAGCCCTTGGGTCACGGCTTTCTGAAGAGCCTGGCGCAGACCTGCCTCCCTTCCCAGAGGAGGGCTGTGTCCGCCCACCCACCGGCCTGTCCTTTGTCTCCACAGCCCTCTGCCAGCCCCTGCACCCGTCACCGGCCAGTCCCCACCTGGACTACTTGCCCCTCTGGCTCCAGTGGCTGCCTGCCCCTCAGCCCCAGCCCAGAGTACGCCCCAGGAAGCGCCGACGCCGACGGCCACACAGGGCTTCAGCACCCCCTGTTCTCCCTGCTGCCTCTGTCTCCCTACACCGATGGGGGCGCTGTGGTCCACATTGCTGCCTGCAGGCGGAGGCTGTGGTGACTCTGGGCCTACTCCCCAAAACCCGCTGGACTCCACAACAGGATTGGCACTGGGCTCGGCGCTACGGGCTGCCCTGTGTGGTGCGTGTGGACCTTAAACGCCTGCCCCCAGCCCTGCCGGCTGCCCCTGCCCCTGCTGGGACCCCAGGCCCTGTCCCCACCCCCATCGCCATCCCTAAGCAGGCCCTTGCCTTCGCCCCTTTCTCCCCACATAAGCGCCTGCGCCTGGTGGTCAGTCATGGCTCCATTGACTTGGACATCAACAGTGATGAGCCATAATAGCCTGCCAGCCATGAGGCCCAGGCCGTGGAGTCTCCTAGACCCCTCCAGGAAGGGAGGAGGGAGGTGACCTTTGGCCCCCCCCGCCCAGGTCTGATCTGAAATGGTGTTGCCTAGGGCATCCCAAGGGATCCTGTCCTTGACCCCCTGTCGCTGCTGACCCCTGAGCCAACCCCACCCCAGCAGGGAGCCCTGGCCACTGGGTGTCCCCCTCACCCTGCCCCCACTCAGGACAGCAGGAGCCATCCCTTTCTCCCCAGCCCCTTCTTCCCCAGGGAGCAAAGCCATAAGGGTGTGGGGGCCACCCCATGGCGACTCCCCAGAAGCCCAGGTGTCAGGAGGTGGCACTGGTTTTTGGAGGTGCCCTCCCACCACCGCGGGTGGGTTTGCTCTCAGCTCTGTGGCTGCTGGGGGCTGGGCAGTCGGATGGGATGGGCAGTGCTGTGCAGCACATACTTGGCCCTACCCCGTGGGTCTCAGGGAGGCCGGGTGCAGCCTGTCTTTCTCATGGTGCTATCCCTGGTGCTACTGGGGTGTGGGGAAGGCTCCCTCTCCTCCCCACACCGGAATGGGGTATGTTGGGGGATTGGAAGCACTTGAAGTTTTTATTAAAGCCTTCTTACCACAATGCCCGAAGGAGTTTTTGGTTTATCCTTTAGGAACAGGCAAGCAGGAGGGTGAGCCTTCGACCTTGCTGGGCAGATAGGTGGCATCACCTTGGGGCCTGACAGTCCTTAAGGAGGGTGAGGGACAGTAGGTTCTGGGGTAAAGCCTTGTCACCGCAAAGACAGTGCTTACATGTATTCTCTCATATGGGAAAGTAGTCTCGGGTTTTCCAGAGGAGGTAACTGATGTTCTGTGAGCAGAGCAATTTGCAAGAGGCCATGTAGGGACCTGAGGTCCATTTATTTCTCAATCAGATGCCCTCACATCTCATGGGTGAGGAAGCTGATATGGGGAGAGGGCAGGAAGACCAGCCCTGGTATGGTGGGGTCTTGTAGCCCAAATTGGCCATGAACTCCCTAGTGTACCCCAGGAGTAAAGAAACCTGGGGATATAGTTCAGTGGTAGAGTGCTGACCTGGCGCATCCAAAGCCCTCAGTTTAATCCTAGGGCTACAAAAAAGAGAACCAGGGACTGAGAGCCAGCCTGGGAACTAAATGCCATGGTGCCCCACCCTAGTCTCTCCCCACTGGAGAAACAGTACGTGTTGATCAGATGCCTCCAGGAGCCATAGGACCCTGTGGGGAGCTGTTGTCTAGACAAGAGTGGGGGTTTGGTCCATAGGACCCTGGGGGAGCCATTGTGTAGACATGAAGAGTGGGGGCTTGGTCCATAGGACCCCGTGGCGGGGGAGGCATTGTCTAGACATGAAGAGTTGGGGCTTGGTCCATAGGACCCTGGGGGAGCCATTGTGTAGACGTGAAGAGTGGGGGTTTGGTCCATAGGACCCTGGGGGAGCCATTGTGTAGACATGAAGAGTGGGGGCTTGGTCCATAGGACCCCGTGGCGGGGGAGGCATTGTCTAGACATGAAGAGTTGGGGCTTGGTCCATAGGACCCTGGGGGAGCCATTGTGTAGACGTGAAGAGTGGGGGCTTGGTCCATAGGACCCTGGGGGAGCCATTGTGTAGACATGAAGAGTGGGGGCTTGGTCCATAGGACCCCGTGGCGGGGGAGGCATTGTCTAGACATGAAGAGTTGGGGCTTGGTCCATAGGACCCTGGGGGAGCCATTGTGTAGACGTGAAGAGTGGGGGCTTGGTCCATAGGACCCTGGGGGAGCCATTGTGTAGACATGAAGAGTGGGGGCTTGGTCCATAGGACCCCGTGGCGGGGGAGGCATTGTCTAGACATGAAGAGTTGGGGCTTGGTCCATAGGACCCTGGGGGAGCCATTGTGTAGACGTGAAGAGTGGGGGCTTGGTCCATAGGACCCTGGGGGAGCCATTGTGTAGACATGAAGAGTGGGGGCTTGGTCCATAGGACCCGGTTAGAGGAGGAGGGAGAGAGGGGTGGTGGGAAAAAGGAGGATGAGGCAAACAACGGCTCCCCCCGCAGGGTCCTATGGACCAAGCCCCCACTCTTCATGTTCTAGACAATGGCCCCCCCCACGGGTCTTATGGACCAAGCCCCCACTCTTATGTTTAGACAAAGGCTCCCCCCCAGGGTCCTATGGACCAAGCCCCCACTCTTCATGTTTAGACAATGCCCGCTCCCACGGGTCCTATGGACCAAGCCCCCACTCTTCATGTCTAGACAATGGCTCCCCCCAGGGTCCTATGGACCAAGCCCCCACTCTTCATGTTTAGACAATGCCCCCCCCCCACGGTCCTATGGACCAAGCCCCCACTCTTCATGTCTAGACAACCCCCAGTCCTTGCCAGCCCCCTCTCAGTAAGGTTCCCAGGTCTATGGACCAAGCCCACACTCTTCATGTTTACGACAATGCCCCCCCCCAGGTCCTATGGACCAAGCCCCCACTCTTATGTCTAGACAATGGCTCCCCCCCAGGGTCCTATGGACCAAGCCCCCACTCTTCATGTTTAGACAATGCCCCCCCCCACGGTCCTATGGACCAAGCCCCCACTCTTCATGTTTAGACAATGCCCCCCCCCACGGTCCTATGGACCAAGCCCCCACTCTTCATGTCTAGCACAACGGCTCCCCCCCCCAGGGTCCTATGGACCAAGCCCCACTCTTCATGTTTAGACAATGCCCCCCCCACAGTCCTATGGACCAAGCCCCCACACCTTCATGTCGATAAATGGCTCCCCACGAGGGTCCATGGGACCAAGCCCCCACTCTTCATGTTAGACAATGCTCCCGCCAGGGTCCGATGACCAAGCCCCACTTCATGTCTACACATGGTCTCACCCCAGGTCCTATGACCAAGCCCCCCCTCTTCATGTCTAGACAATGGCCCCCCCCAGGGTCCTATGGACCAAGCCCCCACTCTTATGTCTAGACAATGGCTCCCACAGGGTCCTATGGACCAAGCCCCACTCTTCATGTCTAGACAATGGCTCCCCCCCCAGGGTCTTATGGACCAAGCCCCCACTCTTTATGTCTAGACAATGGCTCCCCCCAGGGTCCTATGGACCAAGCCCCGACTCTTCATGTCTAGACAATGGCTCCCCCAGGGTCCTATGGACCAAGCCCCCACTCTTCATGTCTACACAATGGCTCCCCCCACAGGGTCCTATGGACCAAGCCCCCACTCTTCATGTCTACACAATGGCTCCCCCCAGGGTCCTATGGACCAAGCCCCACTCTTCATGTCTACACAATGGATCCCCCGCAGGGTCCTATGGACCAAGCCCCTACTCTTCATGTCTACACAATGGCTCCCCCAGGGTCCTATGGACCAAGCCCCCACTCTTCATGTCTACACAATGGCTCCCCCCACAGGGTCCTATGGACCAAGCCCCCACTCTTTATGTCTAGACAATGGCTCCCCCCCCAGGGTCTTATGGACCAAGCCCCCACTCTTTATGTCTAGACAATGGCTCCCCCCCCAGGGTCTTATGGACCAAGCCCCCACTCTTCATGTTTAGACAATGGATCCCCCCAGGGTCCTATGGACCAAGCCCCCACTCTTCATGTCTACACAATGGCTCCCCACAGGGTCCTATGGACCAAGCCCCCACTCTTATGTCTAGACAATGGCTCCCCCCCCAGGGTCCTATGGACCAAGCCCCCACTCTTCATGTCTACACAATGGTTCCCCCAGGGTCCTATGGACCAAGCCCCCACTCTTCATGTCTACACAATGGCTCCCCCCACAGGGTCCTATGGACCAAGCCCCACTCTTCATGTCTAGACAATGGCTCCCCCCCCAGGGTCTTATGGACCAAGCCCCCACTCTTCTTGTCTACACAATGGCTCCCCCAGCGTCCTATGGACCAAGCCCCCACTCTTCATGTCTAGACAATGGATCCCCCGCAGGGTCCTATGGACCAAGCCCCCACTCTTCATGTCTACACAATGGCTCCCCCCCCCCCCCCCCACGGGGTCCTATGGACCAAGCCCCCATTCTTCATGTCTAGACAATGGCTCCCACAGGGTCCTATGGACCAAGCCCACACTCTTCATGTTTACACAATGCGCCCCCCCAGGGTCCTATGGACCAAGCCCACACTCTTCATGTCTAACAATGTCCCCCCCATGTCCTAGGACCAGCCCCCACCTTTATGTCTAGACAATGGCTCCCCCACAGGGTCCTATGGACCAAGCCCCCACTCTTCATGTCTAGACAATGCCTCCCCCCCAGGGTCCTATGGACCAAGCCCCACTCTTCATGTCTAGACAATGCCTCCCCCACGGGGTCCTATGGACCAAGCCCCGACTCTTCATGTCTAGACAATGCCTCCCCCGCCACGGGGTCCTATGGACCAAGCCCCGACTCTTCATGTCTAGACAATGCCTCCCCCGCCACGGGGTCCTATGGACCAAGCCCCACTCTTCATGTCTACACAATGGCTCCCCCAGGGTCCTATGGACCAAGCCCCCACTCTTCAGTCTAACAATGCCTCCCCCGCCACGGGGTCCTATGGACCAAGCCCCGACTCTTCATGTCTAGACAATGCCTCCCCCGCCACGGGGTCCTATGGACCAAGCCCCGACTCTTCATGTCTAGACAATGCCTCCCCCGCCACGGGGTCCTATGGACCAAGCCCACCTCTCTTCATGTCTACACAATGGTCCCCCAGGGTCCTATGGACCAAGCCCCAACTCTTCATGTCTACGACAATGGTCCTCCCCCGCCACGGGGTCCTATGGACCAAGCCCACACTCTTCATGTCTACACAATCGGCTCCCCCCAGGGTCCTATGGACCAAACCCCCACTCTTGTCTAGACAACAGCTCCACAAGGGTCCTATGGCCCTCCGGAGGCATCTGATCATCACGTACTTTTGGTCTTTCCAGTGGGGAGAGGACTAGGGGGGCAACATGTGCATTTAGTTCCCAGGCTGGCTCTCAGTCCCTGGTTCTTTTTTTGTAGCCCTATGGAATTAAACCTGAGGGCTTTGGATGTGCGAGGTCAGCACTCAACCAAACTGAACTATATCCCCAGGTTTCTTTACTCCTGGGGTACACTAGGGAGTTCATGGCCAATTTGGGCTACAAGACCCCACCATACCAGGGCTGGTCTTCCTGCCCTCTCCCCATATCAGCTTCCTCACCCATGAGATGTGAGGGCATCTGATTGAGAAATAAATGGACCTCAGGTCCCTACATGGCCTCTTGCAAATTGCTCTGCTCACAGAACATCAGTTACCTCCTCTGGAAAACCCGAGACTACTTTCCCATATGAGAGAATACATGTAAGCACTGTCTTTGCGGTGACAAGGCTTTACCCCAGAACCTACTGTCCCTCACCCTCCTTAAGGACTGTCAGGCCCCAAGGTGATGCCACCTATCTGCCCAGCAAGGTCGAAGGCTCACCCTCCTGCTTGCCTGTTCCTAAAGGATAAACCAAAAACTCCTTCGGGCATTGTGGTAAGAAGGCTTTAATAAAAACTTCAAGTGCTTCCAATCCCCCAACATACCCCATTCCGGTGTGGGGAGGAGAGGGAGCCTTCCCCACACCCCAGTAGCACCAGGGATAGCACCATGAGAAAGACAGGCTGCACCCGGCCTCCCTGAGACCCACGGGGTAGGGCCAAGTATGTGCTGCACAGCACTGCCCATCCCATCCGACTGCCCAGCCCCCAGCAGCCACAGAGCTGAGAGCAAACCCACCCGCGGTGGTGGGAGGGCACCTCCAAAAAACCAGTGCCACCACATCCTGACACCTGGGCTTCTGGGGAGTCGCCATGGGTGGGCCCCACACCATTATGGCTTTGCTCCCTGGCGGAGATGAAAGGGGCTGGGGGAGAAAGGAGGCTCCTTGCTGTCCTGGAGTGGGGCAGGGTGCAGCGGGACACACCAGTGGGCCAGGGCTCCCTGCTGGGGTGGGTGTTTGGGCTCAGGGGTCAGCAGCGACAGGGGGTCAAGGACAGGATCCCTTGGGATGCCCTAGGCAACACCATTTCAGATCACGACCTGGGGTTGGCGGGGGGGCCAAAGGTCACACTCCTCCTACCCTTCCTGGAGGGGTCTAGGAGACTCCACGGCCTGGGCCTCATGGCTGGCAGGCTATTATGGCTCATCACTGTTGATGTCCAAGTCAATGGAGCCATGACTGACCACCAGGCGCAGGCGCTTATGTGGGGAGAAAGGGGCGAAGGCAAGGGCCTGCTTAGGGATGGCGATGGGGGTGGGGACAGGGCCTGGGGTCCCCAGCAGGGCGCAGGGGCAGGCCGGGCAGGGGCTGGGGGCAGGCGTTTAAGGTCCACACGCACCCCACAGGGCAGCCCGTAGCGCCGAGCCCAGTGCCAATCATGTGTGGAGTGCCAGCGGGTTTTGTTGGAGTAGCCCAGAGTGCACCACAGCCTCCGCCTCAGGCGCAATGGTGGACCACAGCCGCCCCCATCGTGTGGGGGAGACCAGAGTCAGGCAGGGAGAACAGGGGGGCTGAACCCTGTGTGGCCGTCGGCGTCGGTACGTTCCTGGGGCGTACTCTGGGCTTGGGTGTGAGGGGCAGGCAGCCACTGGAGCCAGAGGGGCAAGTAGTCCAGGTGGGGACTGGCCGGTGACGGGTGCAGGGGCTGGCAGAGGGCTGTGGAGACAAAGGACAGGCCGGTGGGTGGGCGGACACAGCCCTCCTCTGGGAAGGGAGGCAGGTCTGCGCCAGGCTCTTCAGAAAGCCGTGACCCAAGGGCTAGAGAACGGGGTGGCCGAGCGACCCTGGGCTCACCACAGAACGGGTCTCGGCGCAGCGGCGACAGGTGGGAACAGGCTCTGGGGCCCACTAGGCTCTGCTGACAGCCGTCCCCTCCTCGCTGCATCCGTCGCTTTGTCTCCCGGAGCTCGTACTTGTCCAGGGGCTGTGGTGGCAGCTCAGGCTCTCTGGGCTGAAATCTGAAGGCTCCTTCGCCTCTCCTGGGGAGGGAGGGCACACAGGACAAGGGACCTGCTGAGTGCATGTGCTCTGGGGTGGCTCCTCAGTGCATCCCCGCCCAGGGGCCCCTGAGCTCCCAGGCAGGCCGCCCGAGCCTGTGCCCACCTCTCACAGGTGTAGCATTCACAGTGCTCATTCTTCTCACCAAAGAAGCCCTCGCCATAGAAGCACGTCACCTCGTCCCCGGGCTCGATGTCCCGGAGCACCTTTACGCAGGCATTGTTTCCATCTGAGGGTACAAACTGAGGACAAGCCCACTCAGTCGCCAGGCCTGGGGCACAGGGACATGTGGTGCCCAGCTCCGTAGCTTGGCTAGGCACCCTGGTCCAAGGGCTCGGTTGGCCATAACACCATTTGCTGGCTGGTAGCAGACCTGCCCTTAGCATTCTGCACATGTGCCCCTGGACAGTCTGCCTTCTGGCTGGCACCCACCGTCTCTGCAAGGCATGAGCTAACCTGACCTTCCAGCGGGTCCTCTGTGTCATAGACACCATGCCCCTTGTACTCTTCATCTGCCTTGTGGTTGTGCCCAAGCTGCACCTTTCAAACCTATTGACTCCCAGCACAGCCCCTCAGAGCCCCTCTCACTCCCTGCCCACCCTGCCCAATGGCCTTCTCTCGAGGCTTGTGTCCACTCAGCAGCCCAATGTCCTTCTCCAGCCTTGCCTTTGGGATCATCTACCCCAAGGCTGCCCTAATGGCAACCCCCTCTTCTCTTCCTCCCACACCTGCATCTGCCTCTGCCCTCCAGACCTGGGAGCAGTCACCACCCACCCATCCGGCCACTCGAACTTAATATCCTAAGTGGCCTAGGATGCCTTCCTACCTGCCGACTCCCAGGCCAACAGGCCAGTGCCTCCTGAGCATGTCCTGTGCCTGTGTGTCCTCCTCTCATCCTGGCTCCTACTCAGCTCAAGGCCAGTTACCTGCCAACCGCGTCACCTACCCTGCACACAGCCTCTTCCCTTCCAACCAAGCCTCTGGCAACACAGCCCATCTAGAAACCAAACCTGCCGGCATGCATGCTGAAGGAGCTTGCCCAACTCAGCTCACTAGCCTGGTTGTCACCATCCTTGGACACAGGGTACCTAACTCATCAGAAGCCCCAGCCCTTTGACAGAAAATGACCTGTCCTCTCGAGCCCTGGACTGCCTTCAAGCTTTGGAAAGGCCTGCTCCTCCGAAGCCTGCCGGTTCCAGATCACTAATGAGCTGGTTACGGTCTGCGTGCTGCCCTTTGCTTTCTGTCCCACCCAGTGTCTGGATGCGGGGCAAGGGGCCTGTGGAGGGCTGTGCGTCATTCATCCTGAGAGCCTCTGACACGTGGAACAAGCCTGTGGAGTCTCAGATGTCCACCACCTGACCCCAACGACAGTCTTAGGGGCGTCTGATGAGAAAAACCTGAGGCCAGGCAGTACAGCCAGGTCTCCTCCCTGTACTCAGCTGGGAGGATGAGGTGGCCGAGAACTCACTTCTAGGCGCGCTGAGCCTCCAAATCTGCAGTAATCGTCCTGGCTCTGCCTTTGGAACACTGGTATTAAAGGTACGAGCCAGGATGCTGAAGCTCTGCTTCGGGTTCTGGTCCCGCAGATGCACGCTAGGCGAAACCTCAACCACTGAGCTAAAACTAAATTTCGAAGGTAAAACTCAAGTTTGTCCAGACAGCCTGGAACTGCAGTTAGTTTTCTCTTGCCTCAGTCTTCTCAGTGAGGACGGTGACTGCACCACAGCACCTGCTGCCTCAGTCTCTCAAGTGGAGTACGTCGGTTACTGCAACCTGAGGGCCCTCCCTCGCCACGCCGCTACAAACAGGCTCCTGCCGCTGCCTCCATCCTCCTCCATTTGCCCTCTGCACCATTGTTTCCGACCTCCTGGGATTCTCTCTGCCCTCTCCCGTGCCTCTGCCATCCAAGCTGCCTGGGTGAGACGGCCACCTGCTAATCTGTCTCCCCATCACACTTCAGACCGTATGGGGACTGAGCAAGCACACTGAAGCCCACTCTCCTCTCGGACAGCCTTAGGGACAGCGGCCTTCCAATGCAGCCCACTCCTGGTGCTGCCACCAACAGGAAGCTGGTGAGGATGGGTAACTGCTTTTGTCGGGTGGGACAGATCCCCCAACCCCCATGCTGGGACCCCTTACTCCCACGTGCCCACGCCTCCCAGGGTCTGCAGGCCTCACCTTACAGTTGGGTTTGCAGTCTGCAGGCAGTCGGGTGTAATAAGGAGAGAGGAGAGAGGCCAGTGAGCAGGAGGGTGGCCGCGTCCCTGCCTCACACCCCTGCCCCCAGCACCTTCTATCTGGCCCTGCCTCACCATGGTTGATGAAGGCCGCTGGACCAAGCCACAGCTGGGCACTCCTTTTTCGGGTGGAGTACATGATGCTGAAATCGTTCTCCCCGGCCCTGAGCAGCCCCTCATCCACCTCTCGAAGCTCGGCGATGCAGCCCACCAGCAGCTCCACCTTCTCGTTCTTCTTCCTGCCAAGTGGCCCAGGCTATGGGGCTCTGGTCACTGCTGCCCAGGCCTTGCTGCAGATAAGGGCCTCTAGTGCAGAAGTACCCGGGAAAAGCGAGTAGTTTGGAGGGACCGGGAGCTCAACATGTCTGCAGTCTTCCTGACCAGTCAAACCGCTCACTTGGGACTCTGCCTATCAACACAGGGGACTAGGTTTTCCTCTACCAGAAGAAAAAACCCTCTTAACAAGCAGAGTGGAAACATTTGGACCCATTGCTCCATCGAGTAGCGGGTGACAGGGACAGGATAGTGAAAAACTCTACAGGCAGGAAGGCTCGGATGGTAGCGAAAAATTGTGTGGAAAGGAACAAGGTGAGTTACAGGCAGCGTGAAAGAGCCTCCCCTTGGGGCAAGGGGCCCTGCTCTTGGGGTTAGGTCTACTTTGTCACAGACCGAGTGGCCTGAGGCCTATCAGGGTCTCCATGTCCTCATGTGTCAAAGGAAGAGGGTTGGACTCGTCTCAGAGCCTTCCCCCCATTCTCGTCTTCTAGAATCTTCTAGATTCTAGAGCCTTGCAGGGTGCTCCCAGGGGAAAGGGGCTCCCGAGGACTCTGGGGGCTGATATGAAGGCTCTACAGAGTCTGCAGGCCACATGGGGAGGCCACAGCAGAGGACAAGAGCCTCACATGGGTCTTGAGGGCAGCCTCCTGCCGAGGGTCCCGGTTCTGGAAATAGGGGGTCATCCAGCCTCCCAGTGTCAAGGCCCGGTATGCAGCTTCAAGGTCCCGTTGCCTCAAAAAGGCTTCCAGTGCTGAGCGAAGGTGGTGTTGTCGCCGAAGGTGGGGCACAGGGCTGGCAAGAGAGCATGCCTGGGTTCTAGGGCCTTCCCTGCCCTGCCCCCACCTGAAGCCATGGGGAGGCAGGCCATGATGACAATTACAAAAGTACAAAAGAAAGGGTCTGGGACCCAGGCAGGTCTGCCCACGCCCCCAGAGGCCCCCTCACCTGACATTCATCTTATGGGTACGAAAGCCGAGGTAGGGGTCAAGGACAAGACTGGTGGCCAGGTCGTCATTTTCGCACAGTTCTCGGGCTGTCACTCTGTCAGGGCCCATGGTGCTTTGAAGACCATGCTGCCTTTCGCACACAGCAGGAGCACAGGGCAGAGGTACGCTCTGTGCCACTCACAAGCCCTGTTAGATGCCTGCAGACCCCATGGCCTGCTCATCTGTAAAAGAGCATGGGAGAAAGCACTCCTGACGTCACTGGGCTGTCTTCGAGAATGACATGCAACAGGTACTTCCGACCGTGGGGAAACCCCACAGAAAACAGTCTCTGGAGCATTAAGCACCTCCCTCCCCTCGTTCCTGCAACACAGCTCAGATCACACACACACACCCACACAACACACCCGCACGCACGCACGCAAGCTCACGGCACGCTAGCAGCAAACATACACACAAAACCTCCCGCAGTACATATACGTTCTGTTCTTCATATATTGCTGACACAGAGACGTCCCCTGCCCAATCACACAACCGTGAAGACAAGTCCTTTGGGGGGGCACCCACGGGAAGGCAGATTAATTGGCAGTCTGGGGTAACCCTAAAGGCTTAGGGTTGTAGGAGGGAGTGAGGAGAGCTGGAAATGGAAGAAATTCAATGTTTCTGAGTTTATAGCCTGCCTTTTCCACCTCCCGGGCCGACACTCTTGTCTTTTTCGCCACTTCCCTCAAAGCCACCCTCCCCTGTGGAGTGGTCAAAAGGCCCTGGGTGTAGCCCAGGCAGCCCAGGGGGGACTGAAGGGGAGGAAGGGTCCCAGCACCTGCTCCCTCTCCAAGGATTCCAACAGAGGGGGAGGCCCTCAAGAGGACGAGAACAAAAACAGGAGTGGGGTGGGCAAATTGTATGGAGGGACAGAGCAGGTCAAGAGGAACGGAAATTAGATTTAAAAAAAACAAACCCGAATTCAACACCTGAGGGACAGGTTACCCTGTACCCATACCATGGTGTGGGATCCATGTGCACGCAAGTAGAGGGCTAGATGGAAAGCGGCAAATAGGGGCGAGAGTGGTAGAGACACCTGGGAGAGAGATCTGGAAAAGACAGGAAGTTTGGGTCAAATAAAGAGGGTGCTAGGAAAAATCCGGAAGCTTAGGAGGATGGGGGCAGGGGGGGGGGCAAGTATAATAATAATAAAGCCAGCACACGCGGCTGTTAGGGTGAAAAAAAGAAGGGAAGAGCTACAAAGAGCGGGATGTCTGGAAGGTGGGGGCAGAAGGGGGGCCTGCTGGTGCGAGGGAGTAACCCACAAAATCCAGAGGGTAGGCTGGGGTGGGAGGGGGGGATGGCCTGGGATCGCAGAACCGGGCGAAGAAAGCAGAGAAGAGCCGTGGGATCTCCAGCAGGGTTTGGGGGGAAAGTCCTGGGCGATTAGGAGAGGTTAGAATCTAACCGACCCTAGGGGATCCGAAGCAAAGAATATCCTGGGGAAGGTTCTAGAAGGGGGTTAGGGGAGGCGTGAAGAGTCCAGAGAAGGGCCTTGAGGGTTCGCGAGAGTGAGCCAGGGGTCAAGACGCGCCCCGAGAGAGCCGAGGGGTTTCAGGAAGAGGTGTTAGGGACAGGCCTGGGCGGCGCGGAGACAGGACCAGGAGGCGAGAGGTCGGCCCGAGAGGACCTGGGGTGCAAAGAAAGACGTGGGAGTGAGAGAGGGGACCTCAGAGGGCTGCGGGGAGTGCAGGGAAGCACGGGGAAGGGAGCCGCGACGCGACCAGACCCGACCCGGACGAGCGCGAGCCCCGCGGGCCGGGAGACTAAGGCGGCCAGGAGCGAGAACAGGTCCGGGGGCAGCCGGGCCGGGGCGGCGGGGGGCGCGGGGGCGGGCGGGCGGGGGCCAAAAAGGAGGGCTCAAAGGTCAGGGCCCCGCGCCGCCCCTCGACCCGCTTCGTCTCCGCCTCCTCCTCCTCCTACTCCTCATCCTTCTCCTCCAGGGCGCCCGCGCTTCAGCGCACGCCACCACCACCACCTCCCACCGCCTCCTCCAGTCTCGTCAGACCCAGGCGCCGCGCCTCCCCTAGGCCCGGCGGCCCACCGCTCTGCCCCGCCCCGCCCCTGCCAATGCAGCCTTCTGTTGGTCCTTCTCGCTGCCACTCTTACGTTGGCGCTGGCACTTGCTGCGTTCCCATTGGCTAACGAGCACGGCTCTCCTTTTCGACCCCACCCCTTCCCGCGGCCTTCAGTGCTCTGACAAAACCACACCACGCCCGCACTGCCCAGAAGCCAAACCAACTGCAGCTAATGGCTTGTGGCGCTGTCCTTCAGCCGTTGCCATAGAGCGTTCCCATCCGCCCCTCCCCTCTCCTGAAGTCAACGCCCTCATTGGCTAAAAGCACCGTCGCTCGGAGCGAAACTCGGTCTGGGTCAGGTTATTCAGGTCCAAGTGGAAAGAGGGCGGGCTCTGCACGATCCAGATCTCACAGATGATTGGCCGGCCTTAGGACGGCCCGTACTTCCATTGGCTAAGGCTTCCGTCCGTTATCATGAAATCGCGGCCTTTATTCTCTTTCGCCTGCTGGAGGGCGAAATCCGGAGCGAACCGGGGGAGGGAAAGAAGAGGAAGACCCGGGCCTCCACGGGCCACCCCCTGTGGTTGCCAAGGCAACAAAACTTTATTGACAGCCCTGCTTGGCAAGAAGGCTTTCTTTTCTCTCTCCCAAGCCACTGTCCCTTCTTCTCCCAATGATTGCTTTTCGTTTTGGAAATATTACCCACGAGAACTCTGTAGGGTTTTCTTGTCTTATGAACAGGTCGGAAAAAGTGGACGCTGAGAAGCAGGGCCTTTGGGGACAAGCCCTGACTCATGGGGCGCTCCCATGGGGAACCCCCTGTAATTAGGATGTCCCCCCCCTTCAATCCTAGAAGCAAATATAATTAGGAGTTCATTACATCCAAACAAATACGCTCTACACTCAGAGCAGGCGGTCTTTGTTTTTGTTTCCTACGAATTATTCGAGTTATTCGGTGAGTTAGAACAATGCAGGCTGGCACTGGCCGTTGTTATAAATATGTATCGAATGAACAACCAATAGAAATTGGTTGGGAGCTGTGAGAGGCCTCAGCGGGTAAGGCGCCTGCTGCCCAGCCTGATGCCCAGAGTTCAATCCCCAGAGGTCCCAAAGTGAAGGAGAGAACTGACTTCCACATGCAGGCGGAGGCACGTGGGTGTGCACCACACACAGACAGAGGCTCTGCGACCTTTGGGAAAACTCTGCTCTCTCCTCTCCCTCGTCTCTCTCTCTCTCCTCCTCTCTCTCTCGTGTGTTGTGTGTTGTGGTGTGGTGTGTGGTGTGTGTTGGTGCGTGTGTGTGTGTGTTGTGTGTGTGTGTGTGTGGTGGTGGTCCTTTTGAGACATGGCTCCCTGATATCTCCAGCTGTACACCTGGAACTCACTCTTATAGACCAGGCTGGCACGAAACTCACAGAGATCTGTCGGCCTCTGCCTCCGCAAGTGCTAGGATTAAGGCGTGCGCCACCACAACAGGCCAGGTTTTGGGTTTTTTTTTTAAAAAAGACTTATTATTATTGGTGGCTGAGAGGAGGCTCAGTGGTTTAAGAGCGCATGACTGTCCTAAAAACCGGAAGACCCTGGTTTAATTAATTCCAAGCACTCACATGGGGGCTAGAACGCATCTTTAGGACAGAGGGTGGCACACGCATTTAATCTAGCACTCAGGAGGCCAGAGGCAGGTGGATCGCCTGGAGGTTCAGGCAGCCTGGTCTACAGAGTGGAGTCAAGGACAACCGGGGGGGAACAGGGAGACCCTGTCCTCAATAAATAATAAAAAATACATAAATAAAGGACGTTTTTTTCTGTCCTTTTTGAGACAGGGTCCTCCCTGTAAGCCCAGCTGTCCTAGAAGTCAATCTGTAGACCAAGAGCTGGCCTTGAACTCAAGAATCTGCCTGCCTCTGCCTCCCAAATGCTAGGATTAGAGGCGCACCACCTACGGCCCAGCATACTTTTTATTTTTTTTTATTTATTTATTTTATTAGTTATTTATTTATTTGTATTTTTCGAGACAGGGTATTCCCTGTAGCCCCAGGCCTACTGGTAGACCAGGCTGGCCTTGAACTCAACAAGACCGCCTGCCGCTGCCTCCTGAGTGCTAGGAATTAAAGGTGGGTTGGGGCGCCACCAGGCAGGCTTATTTTTTATCTTATGTATCTGAGTGTCTGCTTTGCCTGTTATACGGCACACCGTGCAATTCCCATAGAGACCATCTGTAAAACAAACATCATATACCGGTTCACTTTGAAGCTTCTGAGGTTGTGTTTGTCACCCTTATCCTTCCTGAGGGCTAAAACAACTCTCTAACCCAAACACCTCTCCAGATAAAGGTAATCATACTTTTCTTGCAGCCCAGCATGGTGACCAAATCTGGTGCTGACAGATGGGACTCAGGCCTCGTACTGTACACACCTGTAATGGAAGCATTTGGGAAGTGGAGGCAGAAGAATCAAGGGTTCAAGGTCATCCCTTGGCTACATGATGAGATTGAGGCCAGCCTGGGCTAAATGAGACCTGTTTCCAAAAAATAATTAAAATTGAAAAATAAGGGGCTGGAGAATGGTCAGACATTTTAAAAACACTGGGCTGCTCATTGCAGAACCCCAGGGTGGCTAACAACTGTCCATACTCCCAGTGTTCCAGGGGATCCAACACCTCTGGCCTCTATGGGCACTGCAGACATGGGTATAGTTACATCCATACAGGCAAAACATTCAAACACATAAAATAAAAATGAAAAGGACAGGGAGACCCTGATCTCAAAAAGACCAAAACAAAAGAAGGGGAAGCCGAGGGCGGTGGCGAACGCCTTATAAACCACTAGCACTTGGGAAGCGAGGCAGGTGGATGCTCTGTGGGTTTAAGGCCAGCCTGGTCTAACAGGGAATTCCAGGCCAGCTAGGAAGCTACAGGGAGACCCTGGTCTCAAAAAAACAAAACAAAAAAACAAAAAAAAAAAAAAAAAAAGAGGAAGGAGACTCCTTACTAGCTTCAGAGAAGATGGGCAGCAAAGGGGGGGGTGGGGGGGTAGTGGTAACCAAAGGCATGAGAACTAAATATGTGCTCTTAAAGATAAAAATAGCCCTGGGCTGGAGGGATGGCCTAATAAAAAAGCGGTTAGAGCGCCGACCGTTCTTACAGAGGAACCCGGGTTNATGAAGAGTGGGGGCTTGGTCCATAGGACCCTGGGGGGGGAGCCGTTGTCTAAACATGAAGAGTGGGGGCTTGGTCCATAGGACCCTGGGGGGGGAGCCGTTGTCTAAACATGAAGAGTGGGGGCTTGGTCCATAGACCAAAGCTCAAGAGGATGGCAGAGCCAGTTCTGACCTCTGCCCGGGGAAGCAAGCAGCCCGTCTGCTCCAGCAAAGAGCATGGGGGAAGGAGGGAGCGCTGCAAGAGCAAGGACACAGGTGTGTGGAGTGGACAAGTGACCGCTGGTCCCACTTCCTCCTGCCTGGGAAGGCTGTCAGGAGACATGTCTGGCACTGAGCACCCATTGCATGTAGGTGGGGAACACAGCTGAGGTCCTTGCGGAGAGCAGTTGAGTTTGTGGTAGGAAAGTACAAATAGAGGCAAGGTGTGCTCTGGCCCCTCATGCAGCTTAGCCATGAGCCAGGGATGGCCGGGAGTATGAGAATGCCCTGGAGTTGGGGCTGGAGAGATGGCTCAGGGGTTGAGAGCTCTTGCAGAGGACCGAGGTTGGGTTCCTAGCACCCACAGGGCGGCTCAACAGCAGGTAACTCCAGTTCTAGGGGATGCATTGCCCTCTTCTGGCCTCCACAGGCATTGCACACCCGTGATACATTTACAAATTCATGCAGGCAGAGCACTCAGACATGCTCTGGAGAAAGGCCTGGTGTGGTGGCCACACTGAAAATCCTCAGGAGGCTGAGGAAAGAGGATTGAGGCCAGACTGGCCTTTTTAGAAAAGGGGGGGGGCAGTGAGGGATGAGACCAAGGGGCAGTCGAGGGATTAGGGAGAGAACCGACTGATAAATGATGGGGCCTGAAAGGAAAGAGGTTACAGGAAGGATGGACATTGGGAGGAGCCCAGATGCTGGGCTCTGGGCATGACACAGTTGGTGGACCTGTGCTCTGGACACTACCTGGGTGACATCACCAAATCCTCAGGCAGCTTTTTTTTTGTCTGTTTGAGACAGGGTCTCCCTTTAGTCCCAGCTGTGGAACTCACAGAGATCTGCTTGCCTCTGCCTCCCAAGGGCTAGGTGCTGGGTTCAGACAGCTCTTGACCCCTTTCTATGGCAGTGGCCTTGGTCAGCTTCTGTTGGCAATGCCACCCCGGGGTGGTGAGAGTCCAGCACCTTGCCATAGCCACGTCCATACTGGATGCCTCAACCCTGCCCCTCCCTCTCAGGTTGTGGTCAGACAGAGCCCTGAGGCCAAGGTCTGTAGATGTTGTCAGTAGTCCTTCCAGGCCATCTGGGTGTGTGGTGAACAGCCTGTGGGGCAGGTGGTAGGGTGGTCATCAAGGCTGGGACCAGCCAGTCTGTGCTCACTCACGCAGCTGTCCCGCTTCTCCCGATAACGGGACTCTGAGCCATCTTGCTTTACAGCTGGAGAAACTGAGGCTTGTCATCCAGCAACTTGACATGCTAATCACAAGTTATCTTTGAGCCCAGGAGTCTGTGCTGGGCAGCAGGTGGCAGTGAGCCGGCCTAGAGTCTTGGTTCTGCCAGGGGTGACTGGTCCAGAACTTGGGGGCAATTTATAATCCCAGCAGTGGGGAGGTACAGGCAGGATAATTAGTTCAAGGTCAGCCTGTGTCTACAGGAGATCTTGTCTCAAAGCAAACAGGCTCGCTCCTGGGGCTGAAAAACGGCTTGGCAAGTTATGAGTGCCTGCTGCTGTTCTTCTGAGAGATCTAACTAACATCAGTGCTCACAAGCACCTGTGACTCCACCTTCAGGGAGTCTGCTGCCCTCTGCTGGCCTCCTCCCACACCTGCACACACGCATGCCTATAGACCGTCAAAAATACATCCTATTTTTTCTTTTAAGGGGAGGTCACTCCTTAAGAGATATACCACTCCTTAAGAAGAGATACCAACTCACAGGGCACCTGGAACCAGAATGCAGCTCAGTTTTGTGGCTGGCTGCTGCCTGGACAAGATAGGAAAGAGCGACACATGATTCAGAAGGAAGTACCGAGTCTGCTGACGTGCCTCGCTGCAGGGCTGCTGGAGGGCGGATGGACCGACAAGTCTCTGAAGCCCTGTTGACACCAGAGGGCTCTTGTGACAGGGATAGGGCATGCCTCTAACCCCCATGCTGGGGAGGTGGACATTTGGCGATCCCAGGAACTGACTGGGTTAGTCAGTCTTGCCAATCAGTGAGATCTAGGCTTGGTGAGCGACTCTGCCTCAAAACAAAAACATAGGATGGAAAGTTACAGAGGAAAACGCAACAATCTCTGGCCTCTCTATGCGTGTGTACACACACACACACAGAAAGAAGCAGTGTTAGGACACAGGCCCTCACAGGATCCTCCACCCCCCACTCACATGAACCACTGGACAGTCAATAACAAACATTAGCAGTGCCCAGCATGGTGACACATGCCAGAGGGAGCAGGAGGAGGAGTTCGAGGCCACCCTAGGCTACACGAGACCCTGTCTAAGAGGAGGAGGAGGAGAAAACTGCAGAGGAAGAAGCAACATTAGCAGCACTGTAACTTTATTTGTGGCTTGGAGGCTGGAGTTGGAGGGGTAACCAAGGCTGAGTCTTGGCAGGAGGATAACGGCTATTGGGGCTGATGCCACAAAGGGAGTCAGATTTTGCCTGGGAACGTCCCTTGCTCGATCTGTTTGTTCCAACGTTGTACCTGAGGAGGGATGGTGCAAGCCTGGCTCAGCTCAGCTGGAGTCTGAGCCCCACCACCCTCTCCGCCAGCCCCACCCTGTCCTCTCACCCAACTGATGGGACACAGGGAATGGAACACTCGGAAATAGTACTCGCAGGGCTCTGTGCTCTTCCCCCGGCGGCTCATGGTCTTCACACAACGATGGTAGTCTGCAGAGTGCCTCCGGGTAGGGTCAGGAGGCCAGCGCCGCCTAGTCCAGGACAGACGCCGCCCTCCCCTCTAGAGCGCGGTCTCACCCCTTCCTACTCGTACTACTCTTCCAGGACTCAAGTCTTACTCTTCCAAAGAGCGGGGCTCCTCTGCTGGACCAAACTGGTTTCTCTATTCAAGCTGCAGATCAGGTGCCTCCCTGCACTTCCGACTGCGCCCTCACCCCCGGTGCCCTCCTTTACTGGGGAGAACGTCCTCTCCTTTCTGATTGAGCTCTCACCCCCGGGGCCGTCCTTTACTCGGGAGAACTTCCGGTCCCTCTCTCCATCACTCCCTGTCCCTCTCCATCACTCCCTGTCCCTCTCGATCACTCCCTGTCCCTCTCCATCAGTCCCGATCCCTTGCCCTCACTCCAGGCCCAGCCCCTCACTCCTTTCCTTGCAAGGCCGGGTCCCTTCTGGTTCAGTCTATGTCACCCGCCCTGCAGATGTGCGTCCTGTCCACTAGAGCTCCTACCTATTTCCATTCCAGGCCCCGCCCCTCCAGGCCCCGCCCCTCCAGGCCGAGGCGGCCCTGCCTCCCATTCCAACGGTTTCCGAGGGGCCTTCTCTCGACACTGCTCCCATCCAACCTGGCCCACCAGGTCTCACCCAGGAAATTCTGGTAGCAGTTACGTGTCTGGTTCTGGTTGGGGAAGCGTGGGTCGAAGAGCGGCGTGGTCCATTTGCCCGGAGGGAACTTCTGGGCCTCAACATCCAACATCCAGACAGGAGGTAGGTCCTGCCGGAAGAGGGGCTCCGTGGGGCCTGAGGGGACCACCTGCTCCAACCTTCCCCAGCTCCAGAACCCACCTTAGGCCCCATCCTCCCAGCCCTCACCAGACTGATTGCCGCGTAGCTAGATTTCCAGAGCTTCGCCTGAGTGTGGGGCTGGTCCCCACGTGCTCCAGGAAAATAGGCCCCTCAGACTGGATTGGCTGGGACCTAGAAGTCCCAGCCAATAGGAGCCGTCTGGAACACCAGCTGAGACCTCTCCTCCCTGCCCCTGCAAGATGCACCTTTGGACAACCATGTACACACGTGTGCACACATACACACTCACTGGACACATGCATCCACACACATGGCGTGCGCGCACAAACACACGAGCGCACACGAGGGCACTGAAGCATGACTTTGAGTCTCAGACTCAGGCTTTTAATGTCTACGAGGTTGAATTTCTCCCAGACTTTTCCTGCTCGGCCACCACACTACCCAATATATAAACGTATATGAAGCTCTGGTCTCTACCGGAGAGAGAATCCCCCCCACACCTAATTTTCAGCTGTTTCTTACAGTCGGGGTGCACAGCACCCTGAGGGACCTGTGAGGGAAGGAGGAGGAGGATGATTCCTGGTTCCTGAGACCCACTCTTTCAGGGCCAGGTCTTCAGGGTCTGGAGATACCTGGCCCATCTGGGCTTCTGGACAGCTGCTAATAGTCAAGTCTCCTGCAACCTGCTATCTACAATCCTTGGGATGCAGCTCCCTGCAGGGAGAGGGAAAAAAACACAAAGCTTTAGGGAACTGGCAAAGAGAGAGGTACTCAAGATTATACCAATATATAGTGGTAAAACATACATCACACAAACATTTTTTTTTTTTTTGTCTTTTTGAGACAGAGTCTCCCTGTAGCCCCAGCTGTCCTGGAACTCACTCCGTAGACCAGGCTGGCCTTGAACTCACAAAGATCCACCTGCCTCTGCCTCCCAAGTGCTAGGATTAAAGCACAAACTTTTTTTATTTTGGTCTTTTTGAGACAGAGTCTCTTTGTAGCCCCAGCTGTCCTGGAACTCACACTGTAGCACCAAGCTGGCCTTGAACTCACAGAGATCTGCCTGCTTCTGCCTCCCAGGTGCTGGGATTAAAGGCGTGCACCGGGGCTGGAGAGATGGCCTAGCAGTTAAGAGCGCCTACTGCTCTTGCAGAGGACCCGGGTTCGATCCCCAGCACCCACATGGCAGCTGAGAACTGTCTTTGACTCCAGTTCCAGCGGAATCCGACGCCCTCTTCTGACCTCCGCGGCATTGCAGATACAGGTGCACAAACCTAGATGCAGACAGTACACTCATACACATGCAAAATGAATTAAAAAATTAAAAAACTAAAGGCATGCACCACTACTCCTGGCCAGCCATTTTTTCTGGCTCCATCTCCACCCCTTGAAAAGTGTCATCTATGGCCTGGAGAGATGGCCTAGCAGTTGAGAGGACCTGGGTTCGATTCACCATACCCACATGGCGGCTCAGAACTGTCTTTGACTCCAGTTCCAGGGGAATCCGACACCCTCTTCTGACCTCTGGGGCATTGCAGACACGGGTGCACAAACCTACAGTCAGACAGTACATTCATACACATAAAAAATGAATAAAAAGTTTTAAAAAGGAAAGTGTCATCCACCTACCATCTCCATGATTTCTAGACATTTCATAGAAATATAACCCCATGTAGCTGGGCATGGTGGCACATGCCTTTAATCCTAGCACTCAGGAGGCAGAGGCAGGCAGATCTTTGTAAGTTCAAGGCCAGCCTGGTCTACAGAGCAAGTTCCAGGACAGCTGGGGCTACAGGGAGACCCTGTCTCAAAAAGACCAAAAAAAAAAAAAGAAAGAAAAAAAGAAATATAATCGCATGTACTGGCCTGTTTCATCTGTTTCTTTTTTTAATTTTGTATGTGTATGAATGTACTGTCTGCATGCATGTTTGTGCACCCGTGTCTGCAATGCCACGGAGGTCAGAAGAGGGTGTCAGATTCCCCTGGAACTGGAGTCAAAGACGGTTCTCAGCTGCCATGTGGGTGCTGGGGATCGAACCCAGGTCCTCTGCAAGAGCAGTCAGAGCTCTTAACCGCCAGGTCATCTCTCCAGCCCATGTGTCTGTTTCTTTCACTTGGTATGATATGATACTGTTACACTTATTTTTATCAAGTTATTTTTATTTTATGTGTATGAGTGTCTTGGCTGCATGTATGTAAATGCAACAGGTGTATGCATGTAAATGCACTATGTGTATGTATGTAAATGCACCACGTGTATGCATGTAAATGAACCACGTGTATGCAATGCCTGAGGAGACCAGCTATGACACTGTGTCCCCTGGAACTGGAAGTGTGGAGAGATGCCAGCCACCATGTGGTTGCTGGGGAATGAACCCAGGTCCTCTGAAAAAGCAGCCAGTTCTCTTAACCACTGAGTCATCTCCCCAGCCCTTGGCATGATACTTTTAAGTAAAGTAATCTATTTATTTGGTTTTTTGAGACATATTTTCTTTTTTTTTTAATATTTTTTACTAGGATATGTCCATTCAAGACATATTTTCACTATGTAGCCCCAGATGGCCTGGAACTTGCTATGTAGACCAGGTTGGCCTCAAACAGAGATCTGCATGCCTCTGCCTCTGTCTCCTGAGTGCTGGGATTAAAGACATTCACTACAGGCCTAGCTTTTTAAATTTATTTTAAAATTTATTTCTAGCTGGGCATAGTGGCACACGCCTTTAATCCCAGCATTAGGGAGGCAGAGGCAGGTGGATCTCTGTGAGTTCAAGGCCAGCCCTGTGGTATATACAGTGACTTCTAGGACAGCTTGGGTTACAGGGAGACCCTGTTTCAAAATAAATAAATAGTGCGTGCGTGCGTGTGTGTGTGTGTGTGTGTGTGTGTGTGTGTGTGCTGGGGATGGAGCATGTGCCACAGGCACACACATGTTGGTCTGAGAACAACTTGTGGAAGTTGGTTCTGTCTTTGCACTACGTGTATCCCCGGGATAGAACTCGGATTTTCAGACTTGGTGACAGTCCTTTACCCACTGAGCCATCTCTAAGCTTTTATTTTGTAATTTATTATTATTATTATTTATTATTATTATTTTGTCTTTTTGAGACAGGGTCTCCCTTTAGTCCCAGCTGGCCTGGAGCTCCCTATGTAGACCAGGCTGGCCTTGAACTCATAGAGCTATGTCTTACCTCTGTCTCCCAAGTGCTAGGATTA
>VZQC01003114.1:64115-95844 GCA_009823505.1 Rhizomys pruinosus | reverse complement strand
CCGTTTCCTATTAGCGTCACACAACAGGAGGCAGCCTCATCTGAGGTAACAGTTTTTATGACCTCCGTAGGCAGAGGGGCTAATGTTAGGAAATGGCTTATTTTCACTCTGTTATAAATGTTCATCATTATGCCATAAAAAATTCTTTAACAGTATAAACTACTGATTGGTCCATTAAGGGATTCTTTTAAAAGATTTTCTTCAGCTTAGGCTTTTAAAAAAAAGGAGCTAACTTAATCTTGGTAAAGTATACTCACTCTTTACAAGCTCTAGTTGATTTGGGATATGAGATAAGCAATTTTTTTTACAAGGATGTATAATATCATAAGAGACTATAATTAAAATATTCCCTGCCACCAAAAAAGAGTGGGAGGTCACTGATTATTCTGTGTCTCATTCCAAAATACATATTTTGAATTTTAGCCAATATTGTTTCCTAGTTCCAAGAAAAGCCATGAAGATCAGAAGCCATGATTTAAGCTACTTAAAACTGTTAAAGTAGTTAAATCCAACATGCTACCCACAAAATATAATCTAATAGTTTAAACATCCGGGTGACTCGCTTCCACATGATTAGTGCCACTCTTCACAACAGACATGGACAGGAGTTACTTTCCTACAAGAAATGGCAAAATACCATTTCCAAACACAGGAAAACAAAAAAATCAGGAAGAATTGGAGCAAGAGGAGGAGAAGAGAGAAAAAGGGAAATTGAGATTCAAATGGCAGGATGTACTGATGCAGGTAAGAAAGTGGGCACCATATGAAAATGACAGGAAATGGGGGTATTTCCTAAGAGTCTATGCTTTTATCATTTTATTTTTAAAATATTTTGTTTATTATTTTTATTTTTTCTGTGAGTGTATTGCCTACATGTGTGTAAGTGCACCCGTGTCATGCAATGGAAGTAGAGGCCACAGGATCCCATGGAACTGGATGGAGTTACCAATGGCTGTTAGCCACCAGGTTGGTGCTGGGAATTGAACCCAGGTCCTCTGCAAGAGCAGTCAGTGCTCTTAACCACTGAGCTATCTCTCCAGCCCCCACTTTTATAATTTTAAATAAACTATTTTGAAATGGGTGATTTAAACCACAAGATATCTTTTTTTTTTTGTCTTTTTGAGACAGGGTCTCCCTTTTAGTCCCAGCTGTCTTGGAGCTTGTTCTGTAGACCAGGCTGGCCTTGAACGCACAGAGATCCGCCGGCTACTTTTATTTTATATATGTGAGTGCATTGCCTGCATGCCTCTAACTGTGCCCATGTCCTGCAGTGCCCTTAGAGGTCAGATTTCCCTGGAACTGCGGTTACTGATGGACCGTTAGTCAACATGTGGGTGCTGGGAACCAAACCTGGTCCTCTGCAAGAGCAGCCATTGCTGTTAACTGCTGAGCCATTTCTGCAGCCCCAAACCCTTATTTATCTTGAGATAAAGTCAATTGTAGCCCAGGCTTGCCTTGACCATGACATGTACCCAAGGATGACCTTCAACTCCCAATCCTCCTTCCTCTACTTCCAAAGTGCTGGAATTAGAGGTGTGCACTGCCACAACCAATCTCCTTTGGTTCTGGGGACTGAATCCAAGGCCTCCTGCCTGTGTGCTGGGCAAGCACACTACGAGATGAGCACCACGGCTGCTCGGCGCTTGGTCTCCACTTCATATCCACTGGCCGGTGACCTCCTCAGCCCTCACAGTTTCCGCAGGATGATTAACTCTCCTAAGTCACTTCCCCTGAATTCCAGGTTCACACATCCAATCACCTGTCACACATCTGCCCAGCACCTCGGAACCATGATAAGCCAAACCCAGTTTCCAAGGTCTTCTCTGAAACCTTCAATCACCATCTTCTTCCTCTCCTGCCTGTGCCCTCTGTATCCTTCAGGGCTCTGGAACCTTAAACCTCTCAGCCATCCTCAACATCTGTGGTGGTTACTATGGCCAACTTGATGGGATCTAGAAACATAAGGACCTGAGTTTGGAGTCCCAGGACTCATATTAAAGCCAGGTGTGGTGGGACACATCTGTAACTCCAGGACTCACTAGCTGGCCATCTTAGCCAAATCACCAGCTCTAGGTTCAGTGAGAGCTTGTCTCGAAGAAGAAGAGAGAGGGCAGTTGGGCATGGTACACATCTTTAACCCCAGTGGCAGGCAGGTCTCTGCGAGTTCAAGCCCAGCCTGGTCTACAGAGTGAGCTCCAGGCCACCTGGGGCTACAGGGAAACCCTGTCTCAAAAATAAAATAAAAATAATAATCAAAAAAAGGGAGAGATGGGCTGGAGAGATGGCCTATCGGTTAAGAGCTCCGACTGCTCTTGCAAAGGACCAGGGTTTGATCCCCAGCATGGTGGCTGAGAACTGTCTTTAACTCCAGTTCCAGGGGAATCCAACACCCTCTTCTGACCTCCTAGGCATTGCATGACACAGGTGCACAAATTTACATGCAGACAGTACATTCATACACTTAAAAAATAAATAACATTTAAAAAAGGGAGAGATGGCTCAGTGGTTAAGACCACTTGCTGCTCTAGCAGAGGACTTGGGCTGGATTCCCAGCACCCACCCACCCACATGGAAGGTAACAACCATCTGAAACTCCAAAGGAAAGCGAGGAGACTTCTCCTTCATGATGGAACGCACCCTCAAACTGTGAACAGCACAAACTCATCCTTAAGTCGCTCTTGTCAGGGATCTTGTCACAGCAATGACAGAAGAGCAAGTCCTCAGGCATCCCTTGCCGGCTGATGAGGCAGCAGCCTGTTGGTGGAGACCCAGGCTTCTCACCGCCCACCTCCCCTCTGGCCCAAGCCACCCCCATCCTACCTGGGCGATTGCTGCCCAAATGCTCTCCCAGGCTCCAGCCCCATTTCCCTACCTCCCAGCCAGGAGAGCCCCTTCCACATAAATCTATCTCGCTATTCTTCCGGCTCCACCCCTTCAGCTTGCTCAGAGTCAAAGCCGGAGTCCGTAAACTTGTCTGCGGTTCCTGTGTGAAGGATTCTCCAATGGCTGCTCTGACTCCGTGTCCTATGCCAGAACTACAGGGCGCTCACTCAGGAAATAGAACAGCATGCGTGTTCCTGCCTCAAGGAACTCACAGCAGCTGTTCCATCTTCAGGGACTCCCCTCCCCCTAAATCTAATTGTTTCCTCTCTCCCACCGGTCTTTTTGATTTGTTTTAATTTATTAAAAAAATTTTAAACTTTTTTTTTTTGGTCTTTTCAAGACAGGGTCTCCCTGTATGCCCAGCTGTCCTGGAACTCACTCTGTAGACCAGGCTGACCTTGAACTCACAAAGATCCGCCTGCCTCTGCCTCCCAAGTGCTAGGACTAAAGACGTGTGCCACCACGCCCGGCTAACATTATTTTTATTATATATGTATGACTGTTTAGTCAGCATATAAGTGCACCCATGTTGTACGATGCCTGTGGAGGCCAGAAGAGTGTGTTACATCCCCTGGAACTGTAGTTAAAGATGAATGTTAGCTGCTATGTGGGTGCTGGAAACTGAATCCTGGTCCTCTGCAAGAATACCCAGTGCTCTTAACTGCTAAGCCATCTCTCCAACACCCCCCCCCTTTTTTGAGACAGGGTCTCCCTGTAGCCCCAGCTGGCCTGGAACTCCTCTGTAGACCAGGCTGGCCTTGAACTCACAGAGATCCGCCTGCATCTGCCTCCAAAGTGCTAGGATTAAAGGTGTGCGCCACCACCACGCCCGGCTACCAACCCCGTTTTAATCCATTTAGAAATAGGGTCTCATGTAGCCCAGGCTAGTCTCCAACTCACTATGTATCCAAGGCTGGCCTTGAATCCCTGATACTCCTGTCCTACCTCCTGATTGCCAGGATTACCAACATGAATCACCACACCTAGTTTTATGCAGTTCTGGGGGTTCGAACCCAGAACTCTGCATGCTAGGCAAGCATTCCATCATCTGAACTATATCCCCACCCCTTTCACGTCTTTGCACAAATGACAACAGGTCCAAGTGCACATTTCTGAATTGCAGGTAAAATCATCTTGGGGTTAGGGAAAGAGGAACTGGGACCTTCTGGGAAGATTCAGGGATGGCTGGATCTTCTGGAGAAGCAACTGATTTAGATAGAGGTGTATAGATAAGGCCAAGTATGGCTGAGGCCTTCTGGGTTGATCATGGTGCAGCTGGGGCTTTCTGAGAGCGCAAGGGTCTGGGGCCTTCTGGGCTAGAGTGGGTGCAGCTGATGTCCTCTGACACTAGTCCAAAGGAGGCTCTGAGGCCTCCTACGGCCATCTGTATTGGGGTGTGAGCTGTTCTGTGCGTTGTAGATCTTTAGCAGCCTGCCTGTTCCCAAGCCACTTCCTGTTGGGTACCATATCTTAACTGCCTACAACACCACCTGCCATACCGTCTACACTGCATGTGTCCTCCTTCAGTCAAGTGACATCAGTCAAGGATTAACTCAGTGTTAACATATGTGCTCAACATATGCGATGCCCTGGCCTACTCCCATCTATACTTTGTGTTTTTTTTTTTTTTTTTTGGTCTTTTCAAGACAGGGTCTCCCTGTAGCCCCAGCTGTCCTGGAACTCACTCTGTAGACCAGGCTGGCCTTGAACTCACAAAGATCCTCCTGCCTCTGCCTCCCAAGTGCTAGGATTAAAGGTGTGCACCACCATGCCAGCCCCTTCACATAATGGAATCGACAGTGAATTCTAGCTGCCAATCCTCGAATACCTGGGTGAAAGGTGCTGGGCCCCAGATTCATTCATGGGTATCTCAACTTTCATGGTCCCGTTCCTCTTTGTTTCCAAGATCACAGGCACGAGAATTTCTGATGGTCCCTGCATAGTCAGACAATACTGCTGTTTTGGTGGCTTCTTAGGCCCTTGAGGTTTCTTCTCAGGCTTCTGGGGCACCTTGGCTGAGGTCCCTGTATTATTGATTATGGGAGGTGTGGAGAGGTGGATGTGACAAGTCTTCCCAACGTGAGGCAGGGAAGGCAATTGGAACCTTGTTGGCTGTGTGTTTCTTTAAGCTGTCACTGTCATTCCCGACTAAGGGGTTGAAGAACACATTTCTAGGCGATGGGTCCCCAGGTTTCTTGCCCTCTCTCTGTAACAGTGTGTTTTCTTTCTTCTCCAAAGTGTGGAATTCTGACGGCTTCTTGACCACCATAGATCTCTCCTCTCGAAAGAGTGTCTGGTTGGGGTTAAAAGGCTTATTGGTCAACATAGACATGATAGATATCCTGGACTCTGGGGATGGGAGCCGGGAGCCCAGAGAGAGACGGAGGTCGGATTCAGATTCTGTTTCTTGGATTTGGCTAAGATCATCATCTTGGCTAAGGCGAGCCCTTCCACAGAGAAGGGCCTGTCGTCCTCCATAAGAGGACCCAGCTCCCTGGGCACAATCCACTTCTTCTGTTTCTGTCACCTTGGGTTTCATTCCAGGCATGTCCACCATCATCTCCTCCTTCATCTTGTGGGCCTGGTCCTCAAACTTCCCCCGGCCCGTCATCTCCTCCAGGGTGATCTCCTGGGTTCTGCCAGGCAGGATCTCCTTGGATTCCTTCTTGGTGGGGCTGAAGGGCAGTTGCAGAGTTACGGCCTGGGTCTTCCTGCCTGCCGTTTTTGTCTTCTGGCCTCCTACCAACATCACAGGATCCTGTCGCCCTTCAGACTTTCTTTTCTTGATTACCTGCCCAGCTGGCAACAGGCTCAGATCCACAGGTGCCTTTGTCTTTGCGATAGGTGAGCTGAGCCGTGGCTGCTCCTCAGCAGTGCGGGTTGGAGCCTTTCTTGGGGACATGGCTTTCTGGGGAACGGCAGGTAGAAGTGGAAACTTCTGAATTGGGGATAGAGTCATTTGGGGTGGAGTAAGTAAAACTGGGGCCTTCTGGAAGAGTCCGGGGACAACTGAAGTCTTCTGAGAAACTACTGATATAGGCAGAGGCTTATGGGCAAGGCCAGGTATGGCTGAGGCCTTCTTTGTTGACCAAGGTGCAGCTCCAACCTTCTGAGACATAGCAGAAGAAGCTGGGGCCTTCTGGGCTGGAGCAGAGACAACTGGTAACCTTGGAGACTGGTCCAAGATAAATGGTGTTTTCCCTGGTGTTACAGAGGATCTGGATGGGGTTTTCTGGGAGGGCCACAGGCCCTGATATTTGATGGAGTCCCTGTCACCGGAACCAGGGAAGGGGGAACTAGATGGAAAGAGGTAGAAGGTGGGAGGGTGAGAAGACGTGTGCAACGAAGAGGACCTAGAGCTGTACTCAGGGTCGAGGAGATTGTCAAAGTCTTGATGCAACAGGAGGGAGTCTGGGCAGGGGTAGTAGCGGCTCTCATCTGAGATGCACTGTGTAGGGGTCTCAAGCCTCGCTCCCCGCACTGTGCTTTCCTCAGAATCAGGAGTGTCAACCTGTGATCCAACGGAGATGCTCATGATTAGGACCAGAGGAAACCCGAAGCTTGGAAATATTGTCTTCCACCCTCCTCCCTCGGACCCAGGGGTCCAGACCCCAGCCCTCCTCCCTCGGACCCAGGAGTCCAGACCCCAGCCCTCCTCCCTCGGACCCAGGAGTCCAGACCCCAGCCCTCCTCCCTCAGACCCAGGAGTCCAGACCCCAGCCCTCCTCCCTCAGACCCAGAGTCCAGGCCCCAGCCCTCCTCCCTCAGACCCAGGAGTCCAGACCCCAGCCCTCCTCCCTCAGGCCCAGGGGTCCAGACCTCAACCCTCCTCCCTCAGACCCAGAGTCCAGACCCCAGTCCTTCTCCCTCAGACCCAGAGTCCAGACCCCAGTCCTCCTCCCTCAGGCCCAGGGGTCCAGACCCCAGCCCTCCTCCCTCAGACCCAGAGTCCAGGCCCCAGCCCTCCTCCCTCAGACCCAGGAGTCCAGACCCCAGCCCTCCTCCCTCAGGCCCAGGGGTCCAGACCTCAACCCTCCTCCCTCAGACCCCGGAGTCCAGACCCCAGCCCTCCTCTCTCAGACCCAGGGGTCCAGGCCCCAGCCCTCAGGTCCAGGAGGCCAAGCCCCAACCCTAAAGCATAGCTGACCTTTGAACTAGGGTTCACGATTCTGGAGACGATGCTGAAGATGGTGTGGATGGTGCTGCTGGCTTTCTCTGCAGGGCAGAAAGAAGTCTGAGCCTCTGGTGAAGGGATCAGTCAGATCCACAAGCAAGCAAGACCACAAAGGTAGGAGGGGCGGAGGTTGGTCTTACCAGAAACATGGATTAAAGTGTTGGGTTTTTCCCGGCAGGCCTCTAAGTGGGAACTACAAGGAGCATAAAACACAAAATATGCTGGGACTTGAGTGACATCTAAGCCACATGCCCCCCCACCAAACTCTTTGCTTACTTCTTTGCTGTGGCTTTCCCAATGTCAGGAGACTCCATTTGTGACAAGATGAGAGGCAGAGAGTCACCCACAGCCTGAGACCTGAGGCTGGGCTTGAAGATCTAGCCATGGGCAGGGAGGAGACAGTCAGGGAAAGGGCAGCCCTTGCCTCACCCCTGCCATCCCCCCCCACCTCCACCCCCACCCCCACCCCCTGCTTGGGCCTGCACCCTGGCTTCCTCACCTTGTTCTTCTTTTCCTTTTGAAAACCGAACTTCTTAGAAGGAAAGGTGGGCCTCGGAATCTCGACTGGGGAGAAAGGCAGATACAAGGGTCAGGGACTTCACGGGGACAACACAGGCATAGATCCTGAAGGGACAAAGAGCTCAGTTGGGGGGAACAGCAGACCCTGCCCAAATGTTGGAGCTTCAGTCACACTTTGAGGGAGGGTACCTGACATAGAGGAAAGTGGCCCAGAAAATGGCAGAGATGGCCCACCTGCAAACTGGCATGGCATCTGGTCCTGCGGACAGAGGGGGAGAGTTTACAAAAGCCTTTTGATGGTTTCCTTCTTTTTTTTAATGTGTACTCTGTGTGTGTGTGTACTCTGTGTGTGTGTGTGTGTGTGTGTGTGTGTGTACAGGTGCACATGTGTGCGTGTGCATTCAGAAAACAACTTTGGGGGGCTGGAGAGATGGCCTAGCCGTTATGAACACCGACTGCTCTTGCAGAGGACCCAGGTTTGATCCCCAGCACCCACATGGAGGCTGAGAACCTTCTTTGACTCCAGTTCCAGGGGAATCCGACACCCTCTTCAGACCTCGGCATTGCACGACATGAGTGCACAAACCTGCATGTAGACAATACATTCAAACACATACAAGAATAAATAAAAATAAAAAAAAGAAGCTTAATGCCGGGCGTGGTGGCGAATGCCTTTAATCCTAGCGCTTGGGAGGCAAAGGCAGGTGGATCTCTGTGAGTTCAAGGCCAGCATAGTCTACATAGAGAGATTCAGGCCAGCTGGGACTGAAAGGGAGACCCTGTCTCAAAAAGACCAAAAAAAAAAGAAGCTTGAAAAAAAAAAGAAAACAACTTTGAGTGTCATCCTCAGGAAGGCTGTGTACTTCCTTTGAGACAGTCTCTCAATGGTCTGAAGATCACCACTTAGACTAGACCAGTTAGCCACTGAGGCCCATAGGTCCTTCTGCCTCAGCCTCTCCAGTACTGGAATTAATAGCTTGTCACCACACCCAACATTAAATTTTTTAATTATGATTTAGAAAAAATTTTTTTATTAATTTTATTTATTTATGTATGTGTACGAATGTACTGTGTGCATGCAAGTCTGTGCACCCGTGTCATGCAATGCCGCGGAGGTCAGAAGTGGGTGTCGGATTCCCCTGGAGCTGGAGTTCTCCTGGAATTGGAGTTTCAGACGGCTCTCGGCCGCCATGTGGGTGCTGGGGATCGAACCCGGGTCCTCTGCAAGAGTGGTCAGCGCTCTTAACCGCTAGGCCATCTCTCCAGCCCCTTAATTATTATTTTTTATGTGTATGAGTGTACTGTCTGCATGTAGGTAGATGCACCCATGTCGTGCAATGCCTTGGAGGTCAGAAGAATTCCCCTGGAACTGGAGTTAAAGATGGTTCTTAGCCACCATGTGGGTGCTGTGAATCGAACCTGAGTCCTCTGCAAGAGCAGTTGGTGCTCTTAACCACTGATCCGTGTCTCCAGCCCCTAAATTTTTTTAAAAGCTTTTTTATTTTTTTCAATTTTTATTTATTTTTTATGTGTATGAATGTACTGTCTGCATGTAGGTCTGTGTCGTGCAATGCTGCGGAGGTCAGAAGAGGGTGTTGGATTCCCCTGGAACTGGAGTTCTCCTGGAACTGGAGTTACAGATGGTTCTCAGCCGCCTTGTGGGTGCTGCGGATTGAACCCGAGTCCTTTGCAAGAGCAGTCGGTGCTCTTAACCACTAGGCCATCTCTCCAGCCCCCTTAAAACTTTTTTAAAATTTTTGTTTATTTTCTACATGTATGAATATACTGTCTGCATGTAGGTCTGTGCACCCGTTTTGTGCAATGCCTCCGAGGTCAGAAGAGGGCGTCGGATTCCCCTGGGACTAGAGTCAAAGATGGTTCTTAGCCACCATGTGGGTGCTGGGGATCGAACCCGGGTCTTCTGCAAGAGCAGTCGGTGCTCTTAACTGCTAGGCCATCTCTCCAGCCCCTAATTTTTTTAAACAGTGTGTGTGTGGCCCTAGCATGAGCCCATCTTTGATCCCAGCACATGTGAAGCAGTGGCAGGCGGATCTCTGTAAGTTCCAGGCCAGCCTGAGATCTACGTAGTGAGTTCCAGGGCAGTGGGGGCTATGGGGAGACCCTGTCTATGCTGTGTAGATGCACGGGTGTTTCCGGGGAGGGCAGAGCTCCCTGGAGCTGGAGTTCCAGGCACTTGTGAACCACCTGATGTGGATGGATGCTGGGAATCTAACTCTGCAAGAACACTGCTCGCTCTTAACCGCTGAGTTCTCTCTGCCGCCCCTTAAATTTTTCATTACATTTATTTGGCAGTGTTGTAGTGTGTCTTGGCACATGTGTGAAGGTTAGGGGATAACTCTGCTTCTCTCCTTCTGTCCTGGAAGATTCAGAGATTGAACTCTGGTAATCAGCGGAAACTCTTGTCCACTGAGACAGCTCACCAGCTCACACCTAGTATTTTCACATGGGTTTGGGGGATCCACTTCAGGGTCTCACTATATAGCTTATGATGGCCTCAAACTCACTATGTAGTGGCCTCAAATTCCCTGTGATCCTCTGGCTTCAGCCCCCCCCCACTCTTGGGGATTACAAGTATGAGCCATCAATCCTGGCTATTTATTTATTATTTACTTTTGAAACAGGATCTCACAATGTAGGCTAGGCTTATCTGCAACTCATTATGTAGACCAGGTTGGCCACCAACTCATAGAGATCCCTCTGCCTCTGCCTTCTGAGTGCTGGAATTAAAGGCATGTGCTATGATATCTGACCCCCCCCACCTCCTCCTGCTTTTTTTTTTTTAAATAAGGACAGTATTTTAGGAAATAAAAGTTATTCCTCAGAATGGCATTGGGACTGGGAACTGGCTAGTTAGCTCAATAGGTAAAGGTGCTAGATGCCAAACCTGATGACCTGAGTTTGATCCCCCTGACTTACATGGTGCAATCAGAAAACTAACTCCCAAGCATGGCGTACACACACACACACACACACACACACACACACACACACACACACACACTAAATGTTTGGAGCAGGAAGGATGGTTCAGAAGTTAAGAGCAGTGTCTGGTCACGCAGAGAACCAGTTTGGTTCCCAGCAGCCACATAGCAGCTAACTCCAGTTCCAGGGGATCTGTGCCCTCTTCTGGCCTCTGGGAGTATTGCACACAGGTGCACTTACATACTAGCAAGAAAACAAACAAACACTTATCTGCACCAACCTACATGCAGACAGTACACTTATACACATAAAAATAAATAAATATTTTTAAAAATGGGGGCTGGTACTGGAGAGATGGCTAGGTGGTTAAGAGCACCAACTACTCTTGCAGAGGACCCAGGTTCGATTCCCAGCACCCACATGGCGGTTAAGAACTGTCTTGGGCTGGGCGTGGTGGCCTTTAATCCCAGCACTCGGGAGGCAGAGACAAGTGGATCTCTGTGAGTTCAAGGCCAGCCTGGTCTACATAGAGAGCTCCAAGCTAGCTGGGACTAAAGGGAGACCCTGTCTCACAAATACAAAAGAAAAAAAAAAAGTTAAAGGGTAGGTTAGTTAGCTCCAAAAGCCTTGTTCTGGTTTTGTGAGATGGTGCCTTACAATATAAACAAGGCTGGTGTCTAATTTGCAGTGTCTCTTCTGCCTTAATGACCCAAATATTGGGGAGTACAGAGGTATGCTACCAGCCCCTACCATTTTTTTTCCCTGGGGGATTTAACTCAGATCCTTATGCTTACAAAGAAGCTCTTTTCTGACAGCTTTCTCGGATGCCCCCATGGTATCTCTGCTGCCTCTTCAGCCGGCAGCCTCATCCTCAGGTGTCCTTCCTTAGGCCCTTCCCTCCTTCCTCAGACCCTTCCCTCAGACTCAGGAGTCCAGGACCCCAGCATTTTAAGACTTTGGGCAGTGGATATCCTGTTCCCTGTGGAGTCTGGATAGTGTTCTGCCCCCATCGGATTCCTACCCGGAGATGCCAGGTGGAGGGAGGCACTGAGTTCACACATGTGCCCATGGGAGGCATGTGCATGATCCCGGGTGCCCAGGACTTGACTGGCTCATGAAGCAGGTTGATGAGGTGGATCCAGCGGTTGAACAAGAAGTACATCTCCTGTTCCGGGGCAACCAGCTCCAGGTAATAGTAGCGGCCAGTCACCAGATGCAGCTTCAGGCAACAATTGGACGGGTCGTGGATGTAAAGGTGGACAAGATCTAGTGGGATCATCCTGAGGGAGGTGGGAGATGGGGTGGCTAGCACCCGAGGTGGGACTGAGTGGAGTGACCTGGGACAGAGGGTGAGGAGGGTACCTGGTCAGGATGAGATTGGAGTAGGTGCCGGCTTCTGGTGGTCGAGCAATCAGAAGAATGTCAGGCAACGTCAGACCCGGCAGGGAAGCCGCGACACCCATTGTCAGCTTGTTGGCCCTGTGATGCACAAACGTGGGACTCCCGTGATTGGTCACCTGGGGTGTCCAGGGAGCAGGGTTGAAACCAGTTCTTTCTCTAACAAGCTTCCAGCATCCCCCAGGCTGAGCACTCCTTTCTTTCCAAACCTACTTCCTGACTACGGAGATCTCTGTACCACTCCCTGCTAAAGCCATTTTAGCCCAGGGGGTCCCTCTCTCTTCCCGTGTGTCAGCCACCCCCACCCACCCCAGGCACAGGGGGCAGGGGACCTGGACAAAGTTACTCTCGAACATGGGCATCGGGTGGAGGGGCAGGTACTCCCCCTTCTGAAGGGTCTTCTGCAGCTCCCCAGGAATGGGGACCCACTTCTGGGAGCAGCTCTGGTAAGGCCGGTCACGTCCACTTCGAGAGTTCCAAAGCCGTTTCATGATGTTGGCTGTCAGGGCAGTGGTGGGTGGGGGGTATAGATTCAGGGATCCAAGACCCCTGTGGAGCGCTGTCCCCCACCCCAGCCCACCAGCCTTGGATCCTTGAGCTTCAAGGATGCTAGCAGCTTGGCTGTGACGGAGAGCGGAGTGTCCCCAGGGCTGAGAAACTCTGGTGTGGCCATGGCACTACACAGAGGTAGACCAAGGTGGGCTGTGGGAGGAACCCTTTGTGGAGGCTTTGTGACCTCACTAGACACCCAGGGGCCTCTTCCTGGGAAACATCCAGGGACTTCACTCTTCAGGGATATGGCCTGAAGTCTTGAGGGATGGGGAGGGGTGAATCCCAAGTCCATATTCATTGTGGGTGGGCACCCTGTCTCCTAGACCCAAGATTGTGACAACACAGAGTCTCCTACTCCCCCACCCCCACCCCCACCCCCAGGGTCTTCATTACCCTGTTCAAGGACTGTTAATGGAAAGGTCTGAATCACAGTCCCAACTCCAGACTCTGAGCAAGACTAAACCCCATACATTAGCTTCCCGGTGTATGGACCACATCAAGTGAACACGGTTCACTTGTAAAGAGAGGGATTCAAGGGATGGAAAGATGGCTCAGCAGTCAGGAGCACCGAATGCTCTTGTAGAGGACCGGGTTCGATTCCCAGCACCCACATGGCAGCTAAGAACAGTCTTTAAGCCGGGCATGGTGGCGCATGGGAAAAAAAAAAAAAAAAGGCTCAGGAGCAAGGCATGGGGATTCAACTCTAATCCCAGCACTAGAGACGCAGAGGTCAGCTGGGCTACACAATGAGAACCTTTCTCGAACCAAAGGCTGAGGATGTCATTCAGTGGTAGAGTGCTTGCGCAGAATGCGCAGGAGACTGGGATCAGTCCTAGAACTAGAACAGCAACGAACAACAGAATCACAATGTCGTCTTTCCATATCTCTGTGACCATAATCAACAGAAATCAAATCCCCCATCTAAGCCTCAGCTTAGATGTAAAACGGGATCCAAGCAAATTTGTAGCCTCAGCGTGGCCCAGAGCAGACACTCGAGTAACCAATGGTCCTCCTCACTTGCTCTGAGGTGTTTTTTATTTTATTTTATTTTTCTTCTTGAGTGTGTTTGGTGGAATGGGGATGGTAGAGACTGGCATTCTGTCATTCTAAAAATAGTGTTTATTATTGGTTTTAAATGTGTCATGCAAAATACAGTCACGGTAGAAATTATGGAAAATACAAGCGCAAACAATAAAAGTTACCCACAATCCCATCTCGTGTTTTCAACCCTGAGACAGTCATTTTCAACATTTTGGTGTGTTTCCCTCTAGGATTTAAATATATATGTAAAAATTCATATATGTGTGTATACATATATATATGTATATGTGTAAAACTATAAATAAAGAGATCAGCTGTCAGCTGCTTTCACGTCCCAGGAAATTTCAATGCCCAAGGAACTTCCTTTTTCTTGACTGGTTGGTATTCCATCATCCTGTTTTATTCTTCCATCCCCCACTATTAGACACCTAGGGTGTTGCCAATTTGCCCTTGTGAACATTGCCAAAATGAACAACCTTGAACTTTGCAACTCTGTATGTGTAGGTGCTATTCATTATAAGGTGATGTTCTGGAATCTTCTTTTAAACATTTGTTGAAAACCTACAGAGTGTTGGGTGCCTGGTCGGACTATTCAGATCTTGCTCCACAGTTATCTGAGCCTCTGTTTCCCCTGTTCTGTCCACCCAGGACCTCTGCCATTCCATTGCCCCAGTTGTCCCAGAAATCATCCCGAAGTGGATATGTATGTCAGATTTAGATCCCCCTTCCCCGTCTCACAAAAGTTTCTCACATTTTGTTCAAGACCTCAGGCTTTCTTTCCCCCTCCCTCCCCATCCTAACATAAAAAGTAATTGTTTAATAAATAAAAATGTAGAAAGACACTGGGTAGACTTCTTAAGAGATCCAAGAATCCAAGATCCCAGTTCCCTCCTTCTTAGGGACTCTAATCCACCCACCTGCCACCCACCCACCCCCACTCCTGAAATAAATAAGTATAAATAAGGTAAAGGTTTCCCACTCCACCCAGGTCTCCTGCAGGGACTGTATCTGGCTGGGTGGGGGGTAGATGGGGGGTGGCATGCCCCCGACCCAATCATGACATGCCCCCAAGTACCAAAATAAATAAATAAATAAGATCTGGCTTTAAAGGATGACGTCGATGAGGGATGGTGGCTTTGAGTCTGAAGTCACAGCCGAGTCTTCAACAGCATCAGCCCCCGGACAGCCCAGTCCAAAGTCAGGTGCAATCCTCCTAAGATGGCATGAGCTGCCCGAATGCTTCCCCAGGGTGAGACAGGGGTACCCAGGGGGGCCACGGGATGGTCTGAGGGTGCCTGAGGCAGGGCCAGGCGAGACATCTGTAAAGAGAGGAACAAGGTTAGTGACAGGTAAAGGGTTTTGAGAGGAGGTCCAAGCTGCACAACTGCAGTATCTGTGACGTGGGGTGATGTATCTGGACTGCGAGCCCTTCAGGGTCTTGAGCTTAGAAAACTGAGTCTGGCTTGGGTGTGGTGGTTCACAGCTATAATCTCTGCTTTGGGGAGGTAGAGGTAGGAAAATCAGGAGTTCGAGGCCAGCCTGGTATACATGAGACATTGCCTCATTTAAAAAAGAAAAAAAAAAAAAAAAAAGGGCTGGGCATGGTGTTGCACGCCTTTAATCCCAGCATTTGGGAGGCAGAGACAGGTGGATCTTTGTGAGTTCAAGCCCCAGCCTGGTCTATATAGCGAGTTCCAGGACACTTGGGGCTACAAGGAGACCCTGTCTCAAAAAGACCAAATTAATAATATAATAATAGTTATAATAATAATAATAGTGCTGGAGAGATGACCTTAGCAGTTAAGAGCACTGGCTGCTGATGCTGGACATGGTGGTGCACGCCTTTAATCCCAGCACTCAAGAGGCAGAGGCAGAGGCAGAGGCAGGCAGATCTTTGTGAGTTTGAGGCCAGCCTGGTCTACTTAATGAGTTCCAGGACAGCTGGGGCTACAGGGAGACCCTGTCTCAAAATGGACTAAAAAAAAAAAAAAAAAAAAAAAGAGATTGATGCAGAAAGGTACCCAGTGTTTCCAGGTACATAGCATGAAAACACACACACACACACACACACACACACACACACGCACACATATACACACACACATTGCTGTCCTAAGGGGGTGTCTCTTGGCCAAGGTATGGGGGTGAGGGCTGGGATCCTCTCTGAGAGGTCAGGTCTAGAGTCTCAGAGCTAGGAGTCTAGGGACCATGTCTAGGGCTTGGGTCTTAAAGCCTAGAGTTGGGCCCAGGCTCTCAGGGACAGAGTCTTCAGTGTGACTTCTCAAGAGTCAGCTAAGGGGCCATGAGTAACGACTGGGGTCTCCAGCCTGGGGCGTTGGAGCTAGAGCAAGAATTTGGGAACTAGGTTCATTGGAGTCAGAAACCAAAGTCTAAATCTTTTTTTTTTTTTTTGGTCTTTTCGAGACAGGGTCTCCCTGTAGTCCCAGCTGACCTGGAGCTCACTCTGTAGACCAGGCTGGCCTTGAACTCACAAAGATCCGCCTGCCTCTGCCTCACAAGTGCTCGGATTAAAGGCGTGCGCCACCACGCCCGGCAAAAGTCTAAATCTTTTAGTCTTAGAGTCTTGGGATCTTTAGATTCATAAAATCTGATGTTTTCAATCTTAGAAGTATGAAATCAAGCTCAGGGGCTGGGCTCTGATGGTTTGAGACAAAATCAAGGTCTAGGTTCTGTTTGTTTTTTGGAGGCAAGGTCTTGTGCAGCCTGGCCTCAAACTCACTATTTAACCAAGGATGACCTGGAACTCCTAACCTGTCTGTCTCTACTTTCCAAGTACTGGGAATATATACCCATGTACTCCCACATCCGATGTTTTCTTTATTTTGTTTTGTTTGAGACAGGCTCTTGGTATGTGCCCATGCCTAGCCTGGAACTCACTATGTAGACCAGGCTAGCCTTAATCTTAAGAGTCTAGGATGGAGTCCTTGAGATTTAAAGATGTCAGGGGTCAGATCTAGGGCCTTAG
Organism: Rhizomys pruinosus; assembly: GCA_009823505.1. Lineage (NCBI taxonomy): Eukaryota > Metazoa > Chordata > Mammalia > Rodentia > Spalacidae > Rhizomys > Rhizomys pruinosus. The sequence goes on along the minus strand of VZQC01003114.1, from coordinate 79,348 downwards.
GAATTAGAGGTTCATAGTTTTGGGTTGTCTTAGGGCTTGGGCCTCTAAATCTCATGGGAAGCTTTGGATTCTCATGGGTTTGGGGGGGTCTCAGGATCTCAGGATTCAAGGCACCTTAGGGGTGAATCTGGAGTTTCTGGAAAGGATTCTGGGGACCTCAAGGTCTTGGGGGTCTCAGTTTCAGGAATCAGCAAAGGTCAGATTAGAAGGGAGGTGGGTTTCCAGAGTCAGTGTGGGATCCTGGGCCGTTAAAAATCATTCTCATGGGTGTGGCATCGCATGCCTTTAATTCCAGCACTCAGGAGGCAGAGGCAGGCAGATCTCTGTGAGTTCAAGGCCAGCCTGGTCTATTTAGTGAGTTCCAGGCCAGCTGGAGCTAAAGGGAGACCCTGTCTCAAAAAGACAAAACAAACAAAAAAGAATCAAAGTCTTGGGTCACAGGTTCTTGGGGTCACAGGGACCAGAGTTGGAGATAAAACGTATTAAAGCCAGAACATACCAAGAGCTGTAGACGGCGCAGTAGCCGGTCCAGCCGGGCTTGCAGGGCACCCAGCTCTGGCTCCAGGGTCTTAAGGGAAGGACCACCTGCTCGTCGCAGCCACTGCACGTGGCGAAGGTAGGACAGGAGGTCTACTCGAAGCCTTGTCAGTACACTTGGAAGCTGGGGACCAAGGTGAAGAATCAGAACAGCTGGCACATCTTTCTCAGCTCTCAGTCTTCCTGCTGTCTTTACTATACCCACCAGCCTTGCCCAGAACCACCCAAGCCAGCAGCCCTCACCTGCAGGGCTCCCAGTGTGCCGGCGCTCATAGCCAACGTGGGCAGGGAGTCCAGGTTGTGGTCCCCGTCGGCTGGGAATTTCTCTTTCTGGTGAGAAAGTAGTGGTGAGGGGGACCCCTAGCTCACTTCTTCCTCTCTGCCACCCCGATACCGAGATCCCTTCAAGAACCTCTCTGTCATCCTAGGTAGCCCCAGCCCAGGCCGTCTACCATCCTACCAGCTGTGCAGCCAGTTGCCGAGTGTCTGTTAAAAGGGATCGAGTCAGAAGTACCGCACTGTCCAGCTCTGCCCGAGGGTCTGGAGAGGTTCGAGGGTAGCCAGATGGTGGCCCAGGGGCAACAGCTCTATCTGGCCAGATGCTCAGCATCACCAGGACCAGGCAACAAACACCTGGAGACAGGAGGAGGGAGAGAGAGAAAAGAGAGGAAGAGGGAAAGGGGGGAGAGGAATGGGGCGGGGCGGGGGTAGAGAAATTAGGCCAAGCTCTGGGCCTGAGGGAGTAGGGGACTGGGATCTAGACTCCTGGATCTGGAGGAGGTGCTGGAGCCTAGGACCTGGGAGAGGAAGGAAGGATGCTGGGGTCCAGATTTCTGGGTTTGACCCAGAAGAGCTGAGGTATGGGCTTCAAGGTCTAAGGGAGGACTGGTGCCTGGACTCTGGGTCTGAGGGAGGACGACTGAGGTCTAGATTCTGGGTCTAAGGGAGGAGGGCTGAGGTCTGGACTCTGGATCTGAGGGAGGAGGGCTAGGGCTGGACTCCTGGGTCTGAGGGAGGAGGGCTGTGGTCTGGACTCTGGGTCTGAGGGAGGAGGGCTGGGGTCTGGACTCCTGGGTCTGAGGGAGGAGGGCTGGGGTCTGGACCCCTGGGTCTGAGGGAAGAGGGCTGGGGTCTGGACTCTGGGTCTGAGGGAGGAGGGCTGGGGTCTGGATACTGGGTCTGAGGGAGGAGGACTGGGGTCTGGACTCTGGGTCTGAGGGAGGAGGGCTGGGGTCTGGACCCCTGGGTCTGAGGGAAGAGGGCTGGGGTCTGGACTCTGGGTCTGAGGGAGGAGGGCTGGGGTCTGGATCCTGGGTCTGAGGGAGGAGGGCTGAGGTCTGGATTCTGGGTGTAAGGGAGGAGGGCTGAGGTCTGGACTCTGGGTCTGAGGGAGGAGGGCTGGGGTCTGAACTCCTGGGTCTGAGGGAAGATGGCTGGGATCTGGACTCTGGGTGTAAGGGAGGAGGGCTGGGGTCTGGACTCTGGATCTGAGGGAGGAGGGCTGTGGTCTGGACTCTGGATCTGAGGGAGGAGGGCTGAGGTCTGGACTCTGGGTCTGAGGGAGGAGGGCTGGGGTCTGGACTCCTGGGTCTGAGGGAGGACGGCTGAGGTCTGGATTCTGGGTCTAAGGGAGGAGGGCTAGGGTCTGGACTCTGGATCTGAGGGAGGAGGGCTGGAGCCTGAAAGACTGCATCTGAGGGAGGAGGACCTGGAGGTCTCCAGTCTCAGGGTGGGGCGCTCAGGGCCAGGTCGCAGAACCCGGGCGGGCTTCCCTCTCCCTCTCTGGCTCTGGCTGCCCCGCCCGTCGGAGCAGACGCGGCCCGGGGCGGGTAGACGGGCCGGGCGTCTCCCGTCCGCCCCCGGACGCCGGAATCTGGGCCCCGGGGCGGGGCATGGGGGGGGAGGCACAGGCCAGAACCTGCCCCCTCCCCGGCCCCGGGAGCCGGAGCCGGCCTGGGAACAGGGGAAGGAGCCAGTGTCTGGGACTGAGACTCCAACACACCGGTTCCTGTGCAGGGAGGCGCCCCAGGCCCCCTGTCCTAGGCCGGTCAAGGTCGGGGCGGAAAGCTGGGCCGCCGGGCTGCGGAGGACCCGGCGCACCTGGTCCGAGAAGCGCGGAGGACGCGCGCTGCTGGACACCCGGCCGGCGCTCGGGGCTCCTGGCTGGGGACAGCTCCTTTTGCGGGCTGCCCATCCCCCAGCTGCCCCGCCCACCCCGGGACGGCCAGCCAATCAGCGCCCCCCGAGCCGCCAGGCTCCAGGCTCACACCCCCAGCCCGCCCCCTGCTCCTTTCTGGCAGTGGCCAGTCCTCCCGCCCCTCCTCGGCCTGCCGTCGGTCCTGCGTCCGTCCCCTGGCCGGTGCGCATCTCTCTGGCTCTCTGAGCTCTCCGTCCGCACCTCTGTCTGTCTGTCTGTCCGACTGGTCCCCGTGCCTGCGACCTTCCTTTAGGACTTGCTCATCATCTAGGACTGCCTGCCTCAGTTTCCCTCCCCAGCCTCTCTCTTGTAGTTCCTGGTTGTCTTTGACCCCGATTCCCACTGGCTTTCTGGGGTCCGCGGGCCCTTCTGGGTCACCTCTCCACACCTGTCCCTCTGTACATCTGGCCTCTCCCCTGCCTCGGTTTTCCCTCTTGTCAGTCTGGATTTCTCACGGCCGGCCGGCCCGTGTCTTCTCTCAATCACTGTTCTTGACTGTCCTTTCTCTCTGCGTGGACTCCCCGTGACTCCTCTCTCTGGCCCTACTCTGCCTGCTCCCTCCCCTCCCACTCCCCTCAATATTTCCCTCCGTCCCTTCCACCCTCTCCCCATGAACTGGAACCAACTTACAGTTCATGTCCCCCACAGGCCAGGGGTTCCCCAGGGCAGGGGGCAGGGAGCCAAGGGGGCTTTAACCCTTCCCTGTCCGCCACCAGGGGAGCCCCGGGGGTCAGCTGGGCCTCTGCCTGGGGAGGGGAGGCATGTGAGTGTCAGCAGCAAGGGCCAGGCAGTGAGGGAGTGTGTACGCCTGGGGGGTTATATAGGGGGCCGGGGCGGGCGGGCGGGGGGCAGGCGGCAGGGGAGGGCGGCCTGACACATCCTGACTCACCCTCCCTCCTGCCTTTTCCATTCAGACAAGCCGGCTGCCTAGCAGGGCTCACACCGCCTGGCTCGGAGGAGGGCACGGAAGGAAAAGTTGGAAAAGTTGAAAAGCGAAGGGGGGGGGTGGTCTGAGAGGGGCCGGTGAGGTCATTGGCGTCCCCTCCCTCCACCTCCACGGGCTGGGGCCCGGCTGTGGGTGGGGGTCTGGCTAGACCAGGACTAGCTTTGAGGAGAGAGAGAGGCAAGCCTGGGGGATATAGGTGAGAGGGAGCGTGAGGACAGAAGGCGATGGGGTCGCTGGGACTGAGAGAGATGGGTCAGAGATGGAGACTCAGAAACAGGATGACAGGTACACAGAGCAGGGATGTTAGATATGGGGTCTCCGAGATACGGAGACCGGAAAACAGCGCTGGAGATGTGTCTCAACAGAGCGCTTGCCTCATTCCACCCCAGCAACGCATAGACCAGGCATGGTGGGACGACACACCTGCAATGTCAGTCCTTGGGAGGTGGAAGCCAGAGGATCAGGCGTTCAAATCACTACGTGGTGTGACTCAGATCAGCTTGGGCTACCTGAGACCCTATCTCAAAAAAAAAAAAAAAAAAAGCAAGCAGGCGTGGTCAGGGAGACAAACACAGAGATGGGGCCATCAGGGGGTGCACTGAGCAGATGAGAGGGCCTTGGGGGCAACGGGGCAAGGGTCTCGAAGTCTGAGGTCAGTGAGTAAAGTGAACAACACGAGGAACGTGTTGAGAACCAGGGACCCCAAGGGGGAGAGGGGCGGGCACAGGAAGAGAAGAGAAGAGGCTCAGAGCCGGTCAAGCCAGCAAAGCCCAAAGACCACCCGCACTGAGCAATGCAGGTACGAACAAGGTCCGAACCAAGAGAAAGACGCGTGGAGGTTGTGCACAGGACAGGACTCTGCCCATGATGCTGCCCTGCCTCAGTTCCCTCATCTGTAAACGGGGCTAACAGAAAGAGCACCTTTTATGGCTGGGGAATGACTGGGTGTACAAACATGGGGATCTCAGTTTGATCCCTAGCACCCATATAAAAAGCTGGGTGTCTGCAACCCCAGCCATGGGGCTGGAGACAGGATGCCGGCTGGGGCTTGCTACCTTCCAGCCTAGCTCCAGGCTCAGTGAGAAACTCGAGGAGGTGCACCCACCCACACACACATACATAAACCATACACGTACATCACACACCCATACATATGCCACACACAGACATATACCTCACATATACATATGCCACATACAACACATACCAAACTCACACATATACATACCTATACCAGATACTACATACATGACGCACAAATGCCATACACCACACACATACTTCACACACCACACACATACAGACACCACACATGTATACATATACCACACCCATATACATCATAAGCCACATGCATACATATGTACGCTAGACACTACATACCATACACACATATGCCATATACCACACACACTATATACCACAAACACATACATACACCATCCATACACATCATATAGACATACACCACAGATATACGTATACTACACATATACCTACACTACACACACATCATATACCGTACACACATATAAACACACACATACATAAACCAGACACATACATACACAATATATACCACATGCATATACCAGACACTACATACACTACCCACACGCCGTACACCACACACAGAGCACACATACTTATGCCACACACATTGCATACATACATGAACCACATATATACAACATACAACACATACCACACACATATATCACATACATCACACACAACACACACATACCAGACACTACATACACTGCACACATCCACCTCACACATCATATACATCACACACATAAACCACACATACGTACACCAGACACTACATACAGTATACACATATGCCATATACAGTTCACACATAAACCATATATCACATAACCACGCATACACAAATCACATACATCCATACATCAGACACTACATATGAAACACACGTCGTGCACCACACACACATATATTCACCAAACACACCAGACAGCACACACACATATCTACCACATACATCATATACCCACACACATGTACACCACACACATACCATACAACATACACATACATCACACATGCCCCCAACACACACACCACACACACACACACCATACACCACGCACCCAACCCTACACCACACACGGTATCTTCTTGTTCCTAAAGGCCACAGTGAAGGCACCGCACGAAAGGCCACTGAGTAAGTCGAACATCCTTAGTCTCAAGGCTACAGTTTATCTGGAGACACAGTAGTCTCTGGGGGAGCTGGGGAGAGATGGCATGAGACTGTGGGTGCCAGAGACCTGGACAAGGCTGTGCAAGAGGAGAACTGGAGAGCTGCTGGCCAGGTAAGAGCAGGACATCCCACTTCAGGGCCTGAGCAAGGCCCAAACAGGGTATCGTTCATGGATAAATACCAGAAACCGGGAAAAGAGCCCCCAGGGAGGAACAGAACCGTCAGCTCAAGTACCTCCTCAGCAAGGAGATAGGATAGCACCAGCACAGAGGTGACATGGACTTCAAAAGACCTCTCTGCAGACCACACATGCCTGCCCTTTGGGACTGCGGCACTGGCTGGGGCGGCCGTGGTGGTCTGGGATTGACTGGAGGCCAGAGGCTTCCCCTCCCTACCCCCCACTACTGGGGGACTACTGCTCAGATCCCGGAGGTGAGGTCACAGCCCCCCCATGGTGGGACATGACCTCATCGCCTCAGGTAAGAGTTCTTTCTCTCTCTTGGTCTGTTGGGCCACCCCTTTAAGGGGCCCCCCAGGGGCCCTCTCCAGCCCAGGCTCCTGCTGGGACCCAGGCCTTTGACCACTGGGTCTCCACCCCTCAGGGGGCCTGTTTCCGGCTGAGTCAGTGTGGGGGGCCCAAGGCTGCGTCAGTGAGGGGAGAGCTGACGTAGACCCCCCCCCCCAGACTGGGCAGGGCTAGCCAAGGTGACTCAGGCCACCAGCCTGGGGGATGGACTGGCCCGAGGGGATGGGGGACTGGGCCTGCAGCCAGACCCGGACCAGTACCAGGGGCTCCAAATACTAGTCCCTCCCCCCCGTGGGGATGCGGGAACTCACACCATCTCCTTAGTCTGTACCTCCTCACCCCTCAAACCCCGAAGTGGAGACCCCAGTCCTCTTCCCACAGAACCTGGGTGTCTCAGATCCCAGCTCACCTCTGTCAGATTCAGAGATCCATATCCTAGAGTTCCTCCCTCTGACCCAGGGGTCTATAGACCCCAACTCCTTACTTAGGGACCAGTGAGTCCAGACACTTAACCTCCTCCCTCAAAATCGGGGTCTCGGATACCCAACCCTCCCCATCCTTCAGACCCAGGGCTCCAGAACCCAGCCCTCTTTCCTCATTTCCAGAGCATTAAGCCTTCATTTTCATGTAAGTGGACAGAAATTTGGTGTCCTGCATGTGGGGGACCTCCTATGTTCCAGAGGGGAAGTTCAAGATCCTGGGTCAAATAAATCAGGGGTGATGGAGTTGGTGCTAGTTTCTGGTCCTGCGTGCCTCTTCACCCTGGGGCTGTGGGGAAGACTCATCTTCCCCAAAAGGAAGGGGGCTTAGGACTCTTGGGGGAGAGAGAGAGAGAGAGAGAGAGAGAGAGAGAGAGAGAGAGAGAGAGAGAGAGAAAGAGAGAGAGAGAGAGAGAAGACAGGAGACAGAGAGAGAGAGAGAATGAGAATATGTGAGGCTGGGAATCCCAAGAAATGATGGGTGCTAGGGGACCAGCTTGAGTTCCGGAAAAGAGAGCCTGGGAAGACGAGAGTCGAAGTTGCCAGAAGCGTTGGGAGACCTTCCAGGAGGTATCCCTGGCATGGGGGAGGGGAAGCGAGCCAGGGGGCGCTTGATGGTGCGCTGGCCCCTGGGTGAGGTGGTGCTGGCTGGGTGTGATGTCAGCACATCCCAGGCTGTGTGTGTGTCCGTCTGTCTGTCCCTGGGGGGTCCTGTCTGGCCTCTGGGGGGTGACGGGGCCCGGTCAGCCACAGAGGCAGCCCAAACCTGTCATTAGCGGTGAGGGCTTTGACAGTGCCCCCACCCCACCCCAATCCCAATCCTGGGTCCAGCGCCAGGCAGCCCCACCCCCACCCCCTCCTTGATCCCTGAGGAATCTGGGGAATTGGGAAGTGGGTCCAGATGGTGTTGACACAGGAAACGGTCAGCAGCTGCCCAGCCTCAGCCCCACAACCCCTCTGACCCCCACCCCCGGGGCCCCCTGCAGAGCCCCCTCGGACCTGTGTCATCTCTGACGGAGTCAGCCCAGGGCCCACTCAGCACCCTCTAGGATGTTTACAGGAGGATACAGGATGAAAAGGACTCGGCCTCACAGGCTTCTTGAGAAATAGGGTCTGGCCTTAGACCCCTCCTCCCACTGACTCTGCAATCCAGGTCCTAGCCCTCTTCCCTCAGACCAGGAATCCAGGCTCCAAACTTCCTCAGACCTTGGGGTCCAGACCTCAGCCCTCCTCCCTCAGACCTAGTTGTCTTCTTCAGACTCAAGGCCCCTTCCCCTAACCCTTCTCCATCAAACTCAGGGGTCCAGGTCCCAGCCCTCCTCCCTTAGACCCTTGGACTTCAGACCCCAGTCCTCCTCCCTCCAACTCCAGGGCCAGTTCCAGAATTGTCTTAGGAACTGAGGTTCCTTTTCCAATATGCCAAGTGGACACTGAACCAGGGTAAACTAGGAATCATGGTGACAATCCAGCCTTCAATCTGTCTTCTTCCTCTTGGAAACTTGGCTCCTCATCAATCCTGGGCAGACCGAACAGAAAAGAAAAAAAAAGAGGTTTTCTAGTTTCTGTCCCTTCGTTTACACATGAGGAAACTGAGTCCCCATGGAGCCATGGAGTTTAGCAGGTGTCACCACCAGCCTCTGACAGTGTCCATGCCCCCGGACTCAGCAGGCCTGGTCAAGTCCCAAGCCTGGAATGTGTTCCCTAGAGTAAAGGCCTGGTGGAGCCTCAGAAGAGACTGGAACAAGGAGCCACCTATGAGCCTCCTTCCCTCAGACCAGGAATCCGGGCTCTAGACAGCCTCAGACCTTGGGGTCCACACCTCAGCCTTCCTCCCTCAGACCTGATCATTGAGGCCCTAGGTCTTCTTCAGACTCAAGACCCCTTTCCCCAGCCCTTCTCCATCAAACCCAGGGGTCCAGGCCCCAGGCTTCCTTCCTCAGACTGTCTCTCTTCCTCCTCTTGATTTGGTTGCTGGGGAGACCTAACAACGGGGCTCAATGAGACCCCCCCAACATCCTGAGCCCCTTTTTCCTGGTCTCGAAGGACAAACCCTCTAGCAATGAGGCTTTACAGAGCCTGGGCCACCTGAGTTCACCTCCAGCATTAGGTTGGGAAAGACGGGGATTCCAGCTCAGAGATCCCCCCCGATCCTAGATCTGCACCTTGCCAAGTCTCAGGTGAGCAGAGACATTCCTAGCCCCAGGCTCGGTCCTGATTCCCTTTTTGAGAAGGCTCTAAATCTAAGACCAACCCCCCCTCCCCCCATGCCCACCCATGTCTTCTTTGTGGGTATCAAGGAAGCTACCTTCTAGATAGAAATGATGGGGCCGGGGCACCCCTCTCTGTGAACTCCTTACTGAGGGGACTCCCTAGCAACAGAACAGAAGTCTGGGGCTGAGGCTTTGGGGCGGGGCCCAGCTGTTGCTAGGGTGACGACCTTTAAGGTTTCTCTCCACAGAGGCCCCAGAGGTCTGGGGAGGCAACATGGTGGGCTCTGGGATCCCAGCCTTGGGCCTTCTCCTGCTGATGCAGGGCTCAGTAGGTGAGGGTGCTGGTGAAGACATCGGTGGTCTGTGGACTGGGCCGCGTGGCTGCCACACAAGTAACCCCCTAACACCACCCTTTTTCTCTCATAGATGCGAATGGGATGCAGGGATTCTTCTATCCATGGAGTGAGCAGGAGTTGAAATCTTGAGGCTCCAGGGAAGGGGCCCCAAATTAGGCTGCAGGGTCTGAGGAAAGGATGGGGTGTGGATCCTTGGGTCTGAAGGAGGAGGGCTGGGGCCTGAACCCCTGGATCTGAGGAGGACTGAGCTTTCAACCTCGGGATTTGAGGGAGGATGGTTGGGGCCCTCAACCCCTGGATCTGAGGGAGGAGGACTGGCATCTTAACTCCTGGGTTTGAGCGAGGAAGATTGTAGTCTGGACCCACAGAGAGAAGAAGGCTGGGGCCTGGATTTCTGGACGTGGACCTCTCGTCTGAGAGAGGAAGGATAAGGTCTAGACCTCTGGGTCCGAGGGAGGTTGGCTAGGGCCAGAACTCTCAGGTAGGAGAGAGGAGGGCTGGGTGCTGGATCCCCGTATGAGAGGAAGGAGGCTGGGGCTGAACACTCAGGTTTGAGGGAGGAGGACTAGGGTCGTACTCCTGTGTGAGGGAGGAGGGCTGGGGCCTGTATCCCTGGACCTAAGGAAGGCTGCTGGGATCAGAAGCCCTGGGGACTAAGGTCTGAGGCAGAAATGGGGCCTGGACCCCAAGGTCTGAGAAATACTGGCTTGGGTCCAGACTCCTGAGTCTTATCTATGGCAGTACCTCATCCACAGCCCCACAGCCTGGGCCTTGGGATCTTGTCTGTAGGCCTTCAGAGCCAGTTCTATAACCAAGTACCCACTGTGGTGGCCCCCAGGTTGCGAGGGCGATGTATGGGATCGAGAGAGATGTGGCGGTCAGGCAGCAATTGAGAACCCCAACCTCTGCCTGCGCCTGCGATGCTGCCACCAAGATGGCCTGTGCTACCACCAACGGCCAGACGGTGAGTGGCCGGAAGCCAGGTGTCTCAGAGGCTTGGAGTCTGACTGCTGTATACCTAGACCTCTGTCCTCCTTTTTTTCTAGAAAACTTGCGCAGGAAGCATATGTGGGTGCTGGGCTGGACCTGTGGCAGCCTGCTCTTCCTGATCTGCAGCATTTGCTTCTTCTGGTAAGTCTGGCAGGGTTCTGGGAGAGGTCTGGGTCTCCACAAGGTGCAGGTGGTTCAGGCTGAGCATGTCCTCCCCCCACCAGGTGGGCCAATCGTCATGACATGCTGCACCTACCACAGTTCCTCCGGCGGAAACGCGACCTGTCTCAGACCGTCTCCCTGCTGTCCAAGGACAGAGGCACGGACAGGAAAAAGAAAGGGGCCAGCGTGCCTGCCAGCCTGCCCCCGTGGTCACACACAGGGAGCCTCTCCGAAGCTGCTCCTGGCACATCAGAGGGAGGGGAAACAGAAGAAGAGTAGAGGCGGGCCTGGAGGACCCCTCCATACAGATATGAGATATAAACTCTGAGATCTGCGAGGGGCAGGTGGCTTTGTGGGGATCTTACACAGAGTGCCTGCATACTTTGAGGCAGCTTATGGGGGGGGGTCAGGGCTGAGTGGAAGCTGGGACACTGGGATTCTGAACAAATCGGGGTCTAGAGCGAGTGGGTTCTAGACATAAGGAGCGTGGATCTGAGTTGTGGAGGGGGTTGGGGAAGCCTGGGTCCAGAGCATATAGAGACTACTGTGAAATCAGCTTGAAATATGTGAACTGGGGGTACCAGGGACATGCATAGTCATGGGAAACATGTCCTGAGTTCTTCTGCTTCAGGGAGCACCCCTAAGTAACCCCCCTCAGCTTCAGCACTTTAACTTGTTCCTCTACACCAAGGCCCCTGGCATGTACAAAAGAATGTGGGCATTAGCCAGGAGTGGTGGTGCACACCTTTAATCCTAGCACTTGGGAGGCAGAGGCAGGCAGATCTTTGTGAGTTCAAGGCCAGCCTGGTCTACAGAGTGAGTTCTAGGACAGCTGGGGCTACAGGGAGACCCTGTCTCAAAAAGACCCTGTCTCAAAAAAAAAAAAAAATGTGGGCTTTGCCGAGTGAGCCCTTCAGCTCCCAGAGGCCCCATTAGCTAGGCTTTTCTTGGGAGTGTGTTGTGGTCTCTCCCCAGATTCATCCTGCTCAGCCACCTCTCCTTCCTCCCAGCTTTGTGTCAGTCCTGCATCCAAACTACCCTCTATAAGGGTCACCTACAGTAAACACCTTCCAGGGCCAGTATGCCCATTTCTATCCTTCTTGGAGGATCCTAACTACCCTAGGGCGGTCTGGGCCGAGTGAGGGGGTCTGAGCTCAAGATCCTTCCCTCAGTTTCCCTGATGCCCCCTGGGAAGGGCCAGTGTAGTCCGGATCCTATAGTCCCAGTGGCTCTAGGGTTCCCAAGGTGAAGGGCAGACTTCCTGTGGCTGAACTCCCTGCCCTGTCCTAGCCACCTCCCCTCCCCCCTTCCCTGACCCACAGCTCGGCCCCTTCCCAGAGAGGCAAGCAGCACTCCAAAGCAGAGACATTTATCCAAGTGAGGGGGACAGTTGGGTGTCTTGGTGGCCCGCCGATGTACTGGGCAGCTGCACATCTCAAGTCCTGTAGGTGAGGCTGTCTGTGGGAAGGGAAGGTGGGGTTAGTGGCTGGTTGGGACTGCTCCCCCTCTGTCCCTGAGTTCCCAGGTCCCCATTCCCTGAGTTCCCAGTCCCCGTCCCCGTCCCCCCCCCCACTCAGTAATGCTCAATCTTGTTTGCTGCAGGGCCCAAAGATTGTTCTTGTGTACACAACTCTGTGAGCCTTTAACTCATCAGAATCCACCCGTACACGTGAATGTGTGACAGGGAAAGGGGGAGAGGCAGAGGCACAGAGACAGATCTGGGCAGTCACAGAGACAGAGAAACAAGAGATAGAGGAAGGACAAAGAGCTGGTTATCCTAATACTTGGGAGGCTCCAGAAGAGGATCTTGACTTCAAGGCCAGCAGGGCTGTATAGTTGGAGGACAGTCTGAGCTACTGAATGTGAGATCCGGTCCCTAAAACCAAACCAGGGGTGGAGTAGGAGTGGAGAGACAGCAGTTAAAGAGCAGAGCTGTTCTTGCAGACAACTCCGTTTGGTTCCCAGCACCCACATGGTTTACTAAGAACCATCCAGAGCCCGGCGTGGTGGCGCATGCCTTCAATCCCAGCACTTGGGAGGGAGAGGCAGGTGGACCTTTGTGAGTTCAAGGCCAGCCTGGTCTACATAGTGTGCTCTAGGCCAGCTGGGACTAAAAGGTAGACCCTGTCTCAAAAAGACCAAAACAAGGGGGTGGAGGGATGGCCTAGCGATTAAGAGCGCCGACCACTCTTGCAGAGGACCTGGGTTCGATCCCCAGCACCCACATGGTGGCTGAGAACCGTCTGTAACTCCAATTCCAGGAGAACTCCAGTTCCAGGGGAATCCAACACCCTCTTCTGACCTCCGTGGCAGACAGTACAGTCATACACATTAAAAAAAAAAAAAAAGACCAAAACAAAACATAACTCCAGTTCCAGGAGATCTATGCCATCTTCTGGGCTCTATAGGCATTGCATGCAAGGGGTACAGTTACATGCAGGCAAAACACACATACACATAAAATACAAATAAAACTTTAAAAAATAAAAACAAACAAAGAGCCTGGTATGGTAGCATATGCCTTTAATCCCAGCACTGGAGAAGGAAAGCCAGGATTAAATCTCTGAGATTAAGCCCAGCCTGGTCTACCTAGTGAGTTCCAGGTCAGATGGGGACTACCACGAGGCCCTGTCTCAAAACAAAAAAGAACAAAACAAAATAAGCACCAAATCAAGGGGCTGGAGAAAGAGCTCTATAAGGACACTCGCTTCCAGGACTGACGACCTGAATTTGACCCCTTGGACCACATGGTGGAAGGGGACAATCAATTGTTGCTGGTTATCTTTTTTATTTGTTTGGTTTTTTTCTTTGGTCTTTTCGAGACAGGGTCTCCCTGTAGCCCCAGCTGTCCTGGAACTCGCTCTGTAGACCAGGCTGGCCTTGAACTCACAAAGGTCCACCTGCTTCTCCCTCCCAATCAACAACTCTTTTATACATTTGTCCATTCACAAATCCATACCATCAGGCAACCGTACATCCACCCATTTTCCATCTACCCATCCATCAACCAAAATGCATGCATGCATGCATCCATCCTCTATCCATCCACCCACCCATTTACTGATCCATCCTTCCACTTGCCTACCTACCTTTAACTTCTCCCAAGTTCATAAACACAGCAGAGACCGAGGTTAAACAGGGTTCCCCTTTACCCCCAGCTGGCCCGGAACCCGCTATGTAAACCACGATCCACCTGCTCTGCCTCCCAGGTGCCGGGATTAGCTGAGGGCTCGCCTTTAGTCCCAGCACCCGGCGGCAAGAGGTAGGCCAGATCTTGGCCTAACATAGCAAGTTCGGGCCACGCTGGGGAGACCCGTTTTGACAATTCAAAAAGCACACCCCATCAAAAAAAAAGGATGGGAGAAACAATAGCACCACCATGTCCTTGCGTGGCTGGTATCCCTTTTGACATTGTTGCGAAACTCACCCAGAGCTAACAAATGTGTGGCAAAAACACTCTCTGAAACCTGAACATAGTTCCCTAGCCTGTATTCTTCTTTTTTAACTAATGTGTATGTATGTGTGATAGTGCACCTGTGTCATGCCAACTGCCTGCAGAGGTCAAAGAGGGCATCGGGATTCCCTCAGAAACAGAAACCATTGTGGGTGCTGGAAACTTGAACCTTGGTCCTCTGCCAGAGCACCCAGTGAGCGTTTCTTCTTTTTTTTTTTTTTTCTGTTTTTTGGTTCAATGAAGAACCAACAGTGTTCTGTCTTTTTTTTTTTTTCTGTTTGTGTATGAATGTACTGTCTGCATGCACAGTTTGTGCACCTGTGTTGGCACAATGCCACGGAGGTCAGAGAAGATTGATGTGGATTCCCCTGGAACTAGCGTTTCCTGAGAATGGCTTTTTCAGACGGTTCCCAGCCGCCATGTGGGTGGGGGATCAAACCCCGGGTCCTCTGTAGAGGGGTCGGCGTCTTAACCGCTAGACCATCTCTCCAGCCCCGTTCCTTTTTTTTTTTTAATGTGAGATGACCTGTCTGCATGTATGTTTGTGGACCCGTTGTCATTGCCAATGCCACGGAGGTCAGAAGAGGGGTGTCGGATTCCCCTAACCTGAGTTAACAGTTCTTCAGCCGGCCCCGCCATGGGGGCTTGTCCTCTGCAAGATCAGTTGGTGCTCTAACCTCTTAACCGCTAGGGCCATCTCTCCAGCCCCACCCAAGCCTTTCTCTTAAAAAAAAAAAAAAAAAAGTATGGGATCACAGAGATATGGTGTTTGATGCCCTGGAACCTGAGTTACAGGCAGTTATGAGCTGCCTGACCTGGGGGTGGTGGTCAATAGGAACGCTGAGCTCAGTTGTACTACAAGAGCAGCAAGTGATCTTAACCACTGAGCTATTTCTCCAGTCCTCGAATGTTTTTAAATTTATTAGATTTATACTTGGGTGTGGTGGCACAGACTTTTAATCTCAGCATTCGGAAGGCAGAGGCAGGCGGATCTCTGAGTTCAAGGCCAACATGTCTACATAATGAGTTCCAAAACAGCTGGGGCTACCAGGGAGACCCCTTTTGCCTCAGAAAGACCAAAACCAAAAACAAATTTGTTAATTTTGTGTGTGTGTGCGGTGTGTTTGTGTTGTGCGTGTGTGATTT
>VZQC01003114.1:35660-62392 GCA_009823505.1 Rhizomys pruinosus | reverse complement strand
AAAAAAAAAAAAAAAAAAAAAAAGGTGGTTGCAGAACGCAGTATATGCTGCAGATTGTACCATCGTCCCAGACCCTCTATGCCAGTGGAAGGTGGAGAAAGGTGATGACCGACCGCCACTTCTCCTTTTCCTATTGGTCCTTCCCCTTGCCGCCTCATAGGACTGCTTGCCAGTGTAATTGGTGTTCTTTTGTACTATACCACCTGGCCTCACTGGATGGTAACAGTAATGATTTCAGAGAACTGTGTAGGGAGAGAGGATGCAACCGGGCTTGGGGCACCTGGAGCACCACCTGAAGGGTGGTGCTCGAGATGCCTAAGCCAGGGACACCATTCCCTGGCGTCATCTCTAGTAAGCAAGGACCCATCCAAGTCTGAAAGCACGCCAATCCTGGAGAGGCTCGGTTACCTCTGACCTTTCACCTTCAGGGAGGGGTGTAGCTCTCCCCGCCACTTCTCTTGCCCCTGGGTCCCCAACTCTGGCAAGCTCCCTCTCTCTCTCCACGTCTCTCACCTGGGGTTCACTCGCTGCCAGCGCTGGCCGCCCCCGGCCCGGCCTCCAGCGTGGCGAGCTGCAGGCGCACGCGGCGGGAGCCAGCGGCCAGCGGCTGGGGCGTGCGCGGGGCTCGGCGCGCCCCGCGGGTACCCGCAGTCCCCCGGGGACCGGCGGAGGCGGGCGCCGACCAGCGGCGGGACAGTTTGCGCGCCAGGCGGGCGATGGCTGAGGGCCGCAGGCCGTAGTCGCGCTCCAGTTCCTGGCGCGAGATCTCGATGTTGCCGGTGTACCAGAGGATCCAGCCCAGCAGGCTCAGGAAGACCAGCAGCGCCCCGGAGTAGATGAGCAGGTCTCCGAAGTCGCGGCCGCGCACCTGCAGCTGCGCGAACACGCCGGTCAGCAGCGCCGCCATGCCCGCCACGTCCAAGGCCACGGCCAGCAGCAGCGCCACGCGGCAGCGGCCCAGGCCGGCGGCGGGGGCCGAGGCGGGCGCCGGGGGAGACGCAGCTCCCGCCGTGGACGCCTGCGAGGAGCACCCGGTGGGCGCCGCCGCCATGGCCTTTCGGTGGCGTCCCCGCCGCCTGCTCCTGGATTGCGTTCTGGGGTGCGGCTGCCCGGGGCGGGGTCTGGAGACGGGCGCCAGGTGTGCCCAGCGCCTGCCCGGTCACCTGAGCTGGACTGGAGCGCACAACCTGGCCCTGGTGCCCGTGGCGTGTGCCAGGGTGAGCGCAGATGGACGCTGCTCACCGGCCCTGCCCATCGACGAGCCTCCGGAGCAGGGCCGAGCTGGAGGGTGCCATCATGGATTTAGCTGGGAGTTGTTTCTGGTTAGTGCCCGCCTCTCCAGGCCTCCGGTGCCAACAGGCCCGTGTTGAACACAGATGGGGTGTGAGTTGGGGGCTGTAGCTCATTTGGTAGAGGGTTTGAGGAGCACGCATGAAGCCATGGGTTCGATCCTCAGCAAAGCAGAAAAATACATTCTGGGACGAGGAGAATCAGCAGCCAGGGCCCTTCAAAGGGAGGGAAAGCCTCAACATTTGTTTTTGGGAACTCCCGGGTGCTGGGCCTTGTGTCCAGTGAACCCAAGGTGGGGAAATGGATCTGTCTCCCAGGAGCTGTTTGACACTATCAGACCCAAAGTATAAGGTCAGGGCTAATTGTTGGCTACAGGCCATGCCCTCAAGGAGTTCCTAGACGTAATTCCCACCCATTCGCACTTCCTCTACTGGTGAAG
Source organism: Rhizomys pruinosus (assembly GCA_009823505.1). Taxonomy (NCBI): domain Eukaryota; kingdom Metazoa; phylum Chordata; class Mammalia; order Rodentia; family Spalacidae; genus Rhizomys; species Rhizomys pruinosus. Next base: position 60,663 of record VZQC01003114.1, on the reverse strand, counting down.
CTGGTCCCTGAACCCGGCCTCCACTTCAGGGGAGCGCACACTGGAGAGGTGGGAGGGGAAGAAGGTGTGCCAACCCGTGTAGAACCCTATAAGGGAACCCACAGCGGTCACATGGAAGCTCTTTTTTTTTCCCTCTCTCACATTTTCCCCTTAGAGGAATTCATGGCTCCCCTAGGGTGGCCAACGGTGAGACAGTTCTGTCTAGGTTCTCCCGAGATGCATCTAGTTTCAGAGTTCAAGAAGACTGGGGGGGATTATGAAGGCGGAAGTGACGTCATCTTTCCTGGTATAGCCACTGGTAAGGTGCGTTCCTTTAAACAAACTCCCATCCGCTCTCCTGTAAACAAGCCTAAGGAAACTCATTGGATCTACTTGGGAAGAGGATTAAGTGGAGTGCAAGAAGGGGCAGAGAATGTGGGAGTGTGCTCAAAATACATTATATACATGTATGAAACTGTCATAAAGTCCATTACTGTATATCATTAATATATGCTAATAAAAACATTTACAGAGGCCAAGGAGGGCTGGATAAGAGCACTTATTGCTCTTGCAGAGGACCAGGGTTCAGTACCCAGTACCCACAACCGTCCATAATTCCAGTACCAGGAGACTCCAACACCGTCTTCTGACCTGCACAGGCAGTGCATGACGTGGGTGCAGTTACATATATGAAGGCAATACACTCATATACCTAAGATAAAAACAGTATATTTTTTAAAAGACTAAGAGGCAAACTTAGTGGGTGACCAGGTTTATCCAGATGTGGCTAAAGCCAGACAGAATTTCTGAACAGACCCAACCAGGCATGAGCGAAGAGTGAGGTGGTTTCCAGAGGATTTCCAGAGAGTTCTGAAAATGTCCCCGTGGTCGCTAGACAAGTGCTTAATGAAGACTACCCAAACCATCCCAAAATGGCATAACACAGTTATGCTTAAAACAGTTCCAACATCCATCTGTTGGGCATGGTGGTACACACCTTTAATCCCAGCACTCAGGAAGCAGAGAAAAGAGGATCTCTGTGAATTCCAGCCAGGCTGGGACTACAGGGAGAACTTGTCTCAAAACAAACAAACAAACAAACAAACAAACAAACAAACAAACAGTTCCTGCATCCATTTAAAAAACAAGCCAGGGCGGGAGGGGAGGAGCTGGAAAGATGGCTCAGTGGTCAACAGCACTGATTGTTCTTGCAGAGGACCCAGGTAAGATTCCCAGTAACCACTTGGTGGCTCACAGACCTCTAACTACAGTTCCAGGGAATCCAACACCCTCTTCTGACCTCTGAGGGCATTGCACGACACGGGTGCACCTACATACATGCAGGGAATACACTCATACACATTAAAAAAAACAAACTACCTGGCGCCCACCGGCAGGATTTGCTGAAAGGCAGAGGCAGGAGGATCTGGAGTTCAAGCTAGGCAGGTGTGGTGGTGTATTGCCTTTAATCCAGCACTCGGGAGGTGGAGGCAGAGGCAGGAGGTTATCTGTGAGTTCCAACCCTAGCGAGCGAATACTACGTGACCCGGTCTCAACCCTCTCGCCCCCTCCCAATAACACCTCCAAACTACCACCAACAAAGAAAGTCTCAAGCCATGCATGATGACGTAATCCTGGAATCCCCAGCCTTCGCGAATTGGAAATTAGACTAGAGAGCAAGACCTTGTCTCGAAAAGTGTTTACTTAGAGCCCACTATGTGCCAAGTGCTTGTTGAGCAATTCCACGGTGATGCCTCTTTTTTGGAACCACTCGGAAACTGCCAAACCGCTCACGAACAGCCGGGTTCCACCGCGAGAACACGCCTCCGGCTTCCAGCCCAACGTGGCCGCCGAAGATTTCCGAAGGTTTCCGAGCGCTCTGCGAAGGTTCTACGAAATCTGTCAGGAGGCGGAACCCAAGGAAGAGAGGAAGCGCGAGCAGTGACTTCAGGAGCACCCTGGGAGGAAGCGGAAATGCGTTTCGGCATTAAAGGCGTCGTCCCGCCTCCCTCATGCCTCTTTCCGTCTCCGGCCGCTGTAGCGAGAGGAGGTGAGCGTGAGCCCTCTGTCTGTCCCGCGTGGCCGCCATCTCGCGCTTGCCGCGCGCTGGCCTTGGCCTGCAGCCTGGTTTCTTTCTTGTACCCCAGCACCATTCACATCCCCCAGTTCCGCCGCCGGAAGTGGAGTGGAGTCCCAGGTCCCCTGCCCCGGTTCCCCGCAGCCGCCGCCGCCTTATTTCAGCCCTCCGCCTTTGGTCGCCTCTCCGTCTGCTCTCATTCACGTCGGGGCTGGCCTAGCCACGGCGAGCTTCTCTGTGACTTATTTCACGTACCTGGTTTCCCCACAGCCGCCATGTCCGCGCATCTGCAATGGATGGTCTTACGGAACTGCTCCAGCTTCCTGATCAAGAGGAACAAACAGACGTACAGCACCGTAAGTGGCCCCCGTGGTCGCAGGTCCTGGGGTCCCCCATTCCGGTTCACAGAAAGGGGCTCTCTTCTTGCATCTTCCGGCTATAATTAATTCACCTTCTGCACCTCCCTCCCAGGAGCCCAATAATCTGAAGGCCCGAAACTCCTTCCGCTACAATGGGCTGATTCACCGTAAGACCGTGGGAGTGGAGCCCGCGGCCGACGGCAAAGGGGTCGTGGTGGTCATGAAGCGGAGATCTGGTGAGCCTTTTTGCAGACGGGAGGTCGCCTTCCGGGACGCGGAGCATTCCTGGCTTCCGGTGTTTGGCCTGGGAATTGAGCTCCAGTCCTCTCCCCCTGACTTGGTAGCCGTGTGAGCTGGTCGGTCACCCTTTAAAGTGGAGGCGCTCATGGAGCCTGAGCTTTGGGTGGCTGCAAAGTCCTGTGACGTTTTCAGATTAAATTCTCAGGTCACCTCAGGTACGGTGGATCTCTACCCATCTCAGAGATGAGGAAACGGACGCAATTTATGATAAAATTGAAGCTGTCTTTCCGTCCTTGATGGAAATCTCTTCCATCACCTTGCCATTCTGTCAGCTCACAAGGCCGCTTGACTTTTTTTTTAATTTTCATTATTTTTTTATGTGTATGAATGTACTGTCTGCAGTGCCGCAGAGGTCAGAAGAGGGTGTCAGATTCCCCTGGAACTGGAGTTAAAGACAGTTCTTAGCCGTCATGTGGGTGCTGGGGATTGAACCTGGGTCCTCTGCAAGAGCAGTCGGCGCTGTTAACTGCTAGGCCATCTGTCTCTCCAGCCCAAGCCGCTTGGCTTTCAAACTGAAGCACATGAAGTTTTTGGGCCTGTCCCTCGAGTGTAGGAAGCAGTTGAACAGGGGCAGGGTTCCCACTGAGGTACACCACATTGGTTCTCTGGGTGTTTTTTTAAGTGAGGAATGGGTTTTCCTTGGGACTGACCTGTAGTGATCACCCAGCGAGGGTGCTGGGTGTGAGGCAGGCTGGACAAGGGTGCTGGGGTTCTTGGATAAGGTGATGTGTTTTCGACTTGGATAACGCACTGGACCTAGGCAGGTAGACTGATCCTGTGTTGTGCTCACCAGGCCAGCGAAAGCCAGCCACGTCCTATGTGAGGACCACCATCAACAAGAACGCTCGGGCCACCCTCAGTAGCATCAGGCATATGATCCGCAAGAACAAGTACCGGCCAGACCTTCGCATGGTGAGTGACAGGCACACCTTCAGGCCGAGGGCAGGTGCTGCTGCAACACTTGAGGAATGGACTGGACCAGGGGCCAGGCCAGTACTTGAGGTGCTCTTTTCTTAGTAGCTAAACGTGGGTGTGTGTGGGGTATCTTCTGAACCTCCACCCCAGTGCAGCTTCCTCAGGGCCTGGGAGGCAGACGGCAGCGGGGGTATTTTGAGTGGGGGAGCTGAGCCTGGTGTCCTGTCCTCCCCTTCAGGCAGCCATCCGCAGAGCCAGTGCCATCCTGCGCAGCCAGAAGCCTGTGGTGGTGAAGAGGAAGCGCACCCGCCCCACTAAGAGTTCCTGAGCCCAGTGCCCCAGAGCAATAAAGAGTCCTCCACTGGGCCTCCTGTGTCCACACAGTTCATCTGAGAGGATTGTCAGGGTTGGACAGGCAGGGAGGGTTAGGTGATTACTCTCACCTCTGTGAGTGCCTGGAAGATGGAGGTGAAGCAAACCCTCCCTTTGGAGGCTGGAGGGGTGTGCTTAGCCTGGAAAGGTATAGTCTGAAAGCTGTTTACATGGCCACTAGGGGCCTGTGGTATAACAGCAAGGTTTAAGCCCTTTGGACCCAGGGACCAGCCAGAGTGAAGCAGGGGCTACATTGGTCAAGGATTGTGGGGGGGCCCTGCCTGATGCAGCCTCAGGTTAGAGGTAAGCAGCTGGGATTAGTGGCTGCCAGCTTCTGGCCAGCTCAGTGTTTATTCAAACGTCTAGGTTCTCCGGGATTTCCCTGCCTGTTCTTGCCCTTCTGTATGCTTCATGTTAGAACCCAAGATGTCCTACCAGCCAGCTGTGCCTTTGGGCGCTTTACTTGACTTCTGCCTTCTGTTGACTGTGTTAGTAACAGCACAGTAAGATGATAGGGCCAGTGTCAGCTTCTGATTCCTGTTCCTGCCCAGTACTTGGAAGGTAGACTGATGGAGTCAAAAGTAAAGGCTCAATATGGAGGTATGTGCCTATAATTGAGTATCCTGGGGCAAGAGAGCCCTGGAATTAAGGCCAACCAGGACTGTATAGGTAAATTCCCCCTGTAGCCCTAGCTGTCCTGGAACTCACTATGTAGACCAAGCTGGCCTTGAACTCCCAGAGATCTTCCTGCCTCTGCCTCCCATGTGCCGGGACTACAGTAAAATTGGCTGCTGGAGAGAAGGCTCAGTGGTTAGCACTGGTTCTTGCACATAATCTGGGTTTTGCTTCTTAGCATCCACATGGTAGCTAATTAACGACTGCCCACAACTGAGATCCAACACCCTCTTCTGGTCTCTGGGCATTGTATGTACAAATTTAACAAACATGTAGGGAAAACACACAAAGAATTAAACCTAGTAAAGGAAGGTAAAGTGTAAGAAATGAACCTTAATCCACTATTGAGCCCATCCTGGAAGTTATAGTGAAGTTCAGGTCAGTTGGCACTCGAGGGAGGCCCTGTATTCAGGTGAGCGTGGGGCATAAAAATATCCAGTGTGTCATTTGTCACCCTCCGATGCCAGTGTACCCCTGCATAGGTAGACACTTGAGCCCCACATGTAGAGAGAGCCACTTAACACAGTTGTTGGTGTCCTTTTGTGACCATGCCCCTGTGGCCAAAAGGCTTTCCAGGCTTTGACTAATGTTGGTGAAAAGAAACAGCTGGGGGGGGGGGCAGTAATTAAACCCCTCTAATGCTGAACTCCTGACACAGCCGCTGCTCCAGCCTTGCCTGCAACCAAAAGGAAGTGTAGACCTGATCCCCCCCTTTTTTGGGGGGTCTTTTTGAGTTAGGGTCTTCTGTAGCCACAACTGTCCTAGAACTCACTATGTAGACCAGGCTGGCCTGGAACTCAGATCTGCCTACTTCTTCCTCCTGGGTGCAGGGATTAAGGCTGTGCACTACCATGTCCCGCAGAGCTGCCAGTGCTCTTGACCACCAAGCTATTACTCCAGCCCCTGGAGATAATTTATTATGCAAAAACTAGTGAGAGCCAAGCCTTTAATCTCATGCTGTATGTTCAGTGTTCCCCTGGATGTGTCGTTTACTAGTTAAACCTCTGCCTCCACAGTCTATGAGAATGCATGTGAGCACCAACTTCAGAATGTGGGGCACCCGGGATCCTGCCTGCTTCCTGCTATGCACCAGGTCCTCAGTAAGCCTTGGATACTGAGTGAACTCTTTTCTGGTGTCCTGCGGGTTCCAGTTTTTGTTGTACACACCATAGACTTGGAGTGGAATCACCTAGGAAGCCGAATTCCCAGCAAGTGTTTACCAGCATCAGCACACCATAAGTGCTCACCAAAGCCTTGGTGTCTAGGGTACAGAGTTGGGAGCCAGTCAGTAGGCACAGCACCCACATAAGGGAGTCCCCTTCCCCAGATGTACCATAATTATTATGATCATTAAAAAGAAACATTTACTGCCAGGCATGGTAGCTCATGCCTTTAATCCCAGCACTTGGGAGGCAGAGGCAGGCGGATCTCTGAGTTCAGAGACCCTGTCTCAGAAAAAAAAATTTACCAACAGGATTTTCTAGTAGGTTAAAGGTCAGATACAGACAAGCCTTTGTCACGAGTGGGGCTTAAGTGATTACTGAGCTACCATCTGCACCCTGCTCAGGACTTTTGACCTATGTTCTTGTTTTACCCAAGTTGAACATGGTGTTTGTATTCCTCTAGAGGGGTAATTAATTGTATCCTATACATCTAAAAATATACTAGCTAGGCAGTTGGTGCCCCACGGTAGCACATACCTGTAATCCTGAAGCCAGTCTTGCCTACATGACATAAACATTGCATTGGGAATGGGTAACATGTACTTCCAGCACTCCTTCCTTGAGGTAGGTATCGGCTGCCATTCTGTACACGCCTTGAACATTGCTTTTATTTCATTGTAGAAATTGGTCTATGCATCATGTTTAAACTGATTGCCAGGTGTGGCAGTTGCCCATGTACATGTATGTGCACCAGTGTGTGCAATGGCCACAGGGTCAGATCCCTTGGAACTGGAGTTTCAGTTGTTAGCTGCCATGTGGGTTCTGGAAATGGAAGCCAAGTCCTGTGGAAGAGCAGACTGCTCTTAATCCTGGAGCCAGCTATCCAGCCCCATAAACATTCCATTTACCCACCTTTGGGGGAACATAATGGATGCCATGGCATCCATAGAGAAATCAGAGGAGAGGTGTATAAGTTCTCTCACCATCTGGGTCCTGGGATCAGATTCAGATAGTCAGGCCTGGCATTTCCCACTGGCGCCATGTAGCACTGAGAATTAAACCCAAGGCCCTGTGTGTTGGGAGTATCTATACTGTGAAGCCACGCCATCGGCCTCAGCCCCTTCAAAGCCATTCTATTTTACTTACTGTTCCATGAAGTTATTTTTTTTGAGACAGGGTCTCTAGCTCCAACTGTCCTGGAGCTATGTAGACCAGGCTGGCTTTGAACTCAGAGATCCACCTGCCTCTGCCTCCTGAGTCCTGGGATTAAAGGCGTGTGCCACTGTGGCCAGTTATTTTATTCTTTAAATTTTTGTTTATAAACCAGGTCTGGCAGTACACATCTTTAATCCCAGGACTCAGGAGGCAGAGACAGAGGCAGACAGATCTCTGGGGCTAGGCTGCTCTACTAGCAAGTTCTAAGCTAGCTGGGGCTACAGGGAGATCTCTCTCAAAACAAAGGGGGTTGAAGAGATGGTTCAGTGGTTAGGAGCATCAGCAGCTCTTGCAGAGGACCTGGTCAGTTCCCAGCACCCGAATGGTGGCTAGTGTGCCACAACTCCAGTTCCAAGGGATCCCATGCCCTTTCCAGCCCATATGTTATTTTTATTTTATATGTGTGAGTGTATTTCCTGCATGTATGTAAGTGAATTTGTGTCATGCAATAGTCACAGAGGTCAGAAGAAAGTGGATCCCTTGGAACTGGAGTTAGGACGGTTGTTAGCTACCATGTAGGTGCTAGAAATTGAGCTACTCCAAGAGTAGCCAGTGCTCTTAACTGCTCAGCCCCCCCAACCAGTTTTTTTTTATTTTTATTTTATTTCCATATGTGTATGAATGTATTTTCTGCATGCAAGTCTGTGCACCCGTGACGTGCAATGCCGCGGAGGTCAGAAGAGGGCGTCGAACTCCCCTGGAACTGGAGTTCTCCTGGAATTGGAGTTTCAGACGGCTCTCGGCCGCCATGTGGGTGCTGGGGATCGAACCCGGGTCCTCTGCAAGAGTGGTCGGCGCTCTTAACCGCTAGGCCATCGCTCCAGCCCCAGTTTTTTTTTTTTTAATTAAAATAAGTCTATGCTGGGTGTAGTGGCACAGGTCTTTGGTCCCAGCAGTACAAGTTGGGGCTACAGAGAGACCCTGCCTCAAAAGTGCCCCCCCCCAAAAGTGTCCTTGTGCACCTTTGTTGGGGTACAGGACTGCATGCAGCTGGAGACCGGAAGAGGGCGCTGGGTGTCCACTCCATCAGTTCCTGGACAATGTTTCTGTCTATGAGCCTCTACGTGTAAGTGCACCACGTGTAGACAAGAAGAGGATGCTACATCCGCTGGAAGAGTTGGGAACCTGGGTCTATGGAAGAGCAGCCAGTGCTTTACTGCTGAGCCCTCTCTGCAGCCCTCTGCAGGTTCTCTTCCTGAACCTGGGACTTGAGTCTCAGCGAGGGTGGAACCCAGCAAGCCCTAGTGATCCTCCTGTCTGCACCTCTCCCAGCGCTGAGCATCGGGAGACTTTGTGGTGAATGCCTAGTTGTGGGTGCTGCAACTGCAGTCCGCAGGACTGTGAAGCACATGCTGAACCACTGAGCCATCTCTCTAACCTCCTGAGGCAGAGTTCTAACCTGTCACCAGCCTGGCCTTGAGCTTTTGGTCATCTTCCTACCTCAGCCTCCCAAGTGCTAGGACTGCAGGTGTGAACCATCATTTCCAGTGTGACTCTGGTTTTCTTTTGATGTTTAAAACAGGGTCAGGGCTCGGGGCTGGAGAGATGGCCTAGCGGTTAAGAGCGCTGACCGCTCCTGCAGAGGACCTGGGTTCGATCCCTGGCACCCACATGGTGGCTGAGAATCGTCTGTTACTCCAATTCCAGGAGAACTCCAGTTCCAGGGGAATCTGACACCTTCTTCTGACCTCTGCGGCTTTGCGCGACATGGGTGCACAAACCTGCATGCAGACAAGACAGTACATTCATACACATAAATAAAAATCAATCAAACAAACAGGGTCAGGGCCAGAGAGATGACTCAGCAATTAAGAGCACCGACTGCTCTTGTAGAGGACCTGGGTTTGATTCCCACAAGGCAGCTAAGAACCATCTTTAATCCTGGTATGGTGACACACACCTCTTTAATCCTAGCACTCAGGAGGCAGAGGCAGGCAGATCTCTTGAGTTCCAGGCCAGCCTGGTTGACAGAGTGAGTTCCAGGCCAGCTGGGGCTATAGGGGGACCCTGTCACAAAACAAAATTTAGCTAGCTCCTAAGTGCTGGTATTACAGGCATCTTGTTGGCTCTCTTGGTTTAAATTTTAAATGATTCTTAATTTTATGTGTTTGAATGTTTTGCCTGCTTGTATGTACCAGGCCAGCCTGGTCTACATAGTGAGTTCCATGACAGCTGGGGCTACTAGGAGACCCTGCCTCAAAACAGACTCAAATGTCACTTCTCTTCCACCTACATGTGATCTGAGGAGGTGCTAGACTGAGTCTATAGAGGGTGGAAGATTAAATGAGGGACTCCAACTATGAAGCCATGAGACTTTTGGTGATGTGGCTATTTTGGGATAACCCATGTTCCTATAGTTAGCCTTCACCTATGCAAGTCCATTAGACAAATTGGTTCACCACACTAGAAGTGGCTGGTGTGTCATTGGTGCCCTATCTGGGCAGAGATGTGTACTTGTCACCTGGAAATGTTAGCACAAGCTCCCAAAGCCCTGAGACTGCATCTGTTTTGAGCTAATGTTTTAAAACAGAAGGCAGGTTGGGGCTAGAGATCTAAGATGACACAGCCGGATCTCAGCCATAAACTGGGCATGGTGATAATCCCAGCACTGCCAGGAGAGGAAGGCAGGAGAAAGGTTCAAGGCCTGGCTGAGCAGAGTGAGCTCAGCAGTCAAGAGCACTTGCTGCTCTTGTACAGGACACAGGTTCTGTCCCAGCAGCCCTAAGGGAGTGCACATGCACACTCCCCACCCACCCCCAAGGCTACACAGTGAATTTGAGGCCAGCCAGGGCTGCTGAGATCATTTCAGGGAAAGAAAAAGAAAAATGCAACTGCCTACCTATTCTGGGATCCACTGGCTCCACGGGCTACTTTATTCATCCTCATGCATCATATAATTTTTTGGCTGGCCTCCAACTCTGATTGGCCCCTGCCTAGTCCTAGCACTAGAACCGAAGGTATTGAACTATTTCTTCCACAATTTAACATATTCTCTTCCTGCAGAATAAAACAAGTATTTGTGGGGCTGGAGAGATGGCTCAGCAATTAACACTGCTCTTGAAGAGGACCTGGGTTTGAGTCCCAACGACACCCACATGGTAGCTAACTCATATACATTAAAAAGCAACCAGTTGGGCGTGGTGGTACATACCTTTAATCCTAGCAGTTGGGAGGCAGAGGCAGGTGGATCTTTGTGAGTTCAAGGTCAGCCTGGCCTACAGAGTGAGTTCCAGGACAGCTGGGGCTACAGGGAGACCCTGTCTCAAAAAGACAAAAAATAAAATAAAAAGCAACCTTGGTTTTTGGAGGGAGAGGCAGGCAGATCTCTGACTTCAAGGCCAGCCTGGTCTATGCCAGGCAAGCTGGGGCTACAGGGAGACCCTGTCTCAAAAAGGCACAATAAAGTAAAAGAAAAAGCAACCTTTGGTTGGGCATGGTGGTGCACGCCTCCACACCTTTAATCCTAGCAGCACTCAGGAGGCAGAGGCAGGTGGATCTTTGTGAGTTCCAGGACAGCTGGGGCTATAGGGAGACCCTGTCTCAAAAAAGACCAAAAAAAAAAAAAAAAAAAAGCAACGTTGGGGCTGGAGAGATGGCTCAGCTGTTAAGAGCACAGACTGCTCTTGCAGAGGACCAGGGTTCTAATCCCAGCACCCACATGGTGGCTGAACCATCTTAGGTGTGGTATGGTGGCACACGCCTTTAATCCTAGCACTCTGGAGGCAAAGGCAGGTGGATCTCTGAGTTCAGGGCCAGCCTGGTCTACATAGGAGCTCCAAGCCAGCTGGGACTAAAGGGAGATCCTGTCTCAAATAGAAAAGCAACCAAAAAACAAGGCCAGGTGTGGTGGGGCATGCCTTTAATCCCAGAGGCAGACTATCGGAGTTCAAGACCATGGTCTACATACTGAGTTCCAAGGCTAGCTGGGGCTACAGGGAAAGCCAGTCTCAAAAACAGACCAAAATAACCTAAGCCTATTAACAGAAATCAGACGCCCCCCCCCCGCCCCCGCCCCAAGCACAGACCAAGATAATCCCTTCCCCTTAGGTGACAACAGAGCCCAAGGCTATGATGGGATATTATTCCTGTGCTTAGGGCAATAACAGTGACTTATGGTCAAGTTGCTCAGAGTCCTAGTGCTGCCACGGAATTGGGATTAGCCAACCACCATGTGAGGGAACAGGGCCAGCACATACTTCAAATCTAGCCAAGATCCCTGAAGCAGAGCAAACCCCAACAAGTCTCATGAGGCTGTGGGGTTGAGTTACGCAGAAATGCACACGGTACAGGTTATTCTACACAAAAGGAGACCCGATGCCCATGCCTAGACCAGACAAGGCTGCAGATAGAGGGGATACTGAGACTACTCAAGCCAGTCCCTCAGTCTGTATAGGAAGGGGCACTGCTATACCAAAGTTATTCTTAGAAGGGTAAGGACAGGATTGCTGGGCATCGGGTTCTAGTCCATTTTAGACTCTAAATCTCAAGAGAAAAAGGCATTTATCTGTCCCACCCCACAGGACGGGTGACTCCAACTCCAAAGATGGCCCTCAGGGATGTAACCTTCATGCCATTCAAGGGGCAGACAGAATGCCAGCTGCTTCGAACCACAAAGTGGGCAGAGACGACACATCCTGGGCACCCTTCAGTCATAGAAACTGCTTTTCCAACTTTATTTAGAAAACAAACAAATCCGGGTCCCAATCCCTCCCCTAACCCAGCCATAATTTAAATAACTTAGAGACAGAACAGCAGGGAGGAGGGAGTTAGAGCCCACTACAGTCGTCTCAGTGCCCGCTTCTTGTCCATCTTTTTCTTAGCTGCCAGCTTCTTATCTCGATCGCCTGCATGCTTCTTGGCCATGGGACCCTCAGCTCCTGCTAGGCCCCCAGGGGTCATGGGGTCAGTGGAGGAGACTGAAGCACCAGTGGCCAGGACCCTGGTAGCCTCAGCTCTCCCACTGCTGGTGCCACCTGCACCCCCGTGGATCTCTGTGAGCAGACGGGCCCGGGCAGCATACTCTTCATAGTTCTCCAAAAGCAGGCGGCCTGCCTCCTCATTGAGTGCAGACTCCGGGTTAGGGTGGATCAGCAGGCACTTGATGGTCTGTGGGGAAAGGGCCCAGGCTCAGTGGGGCTTGTCTGAATTCACTGCCACCACGAGATCAGTTTCAGCCTATTGGCATCTGTGCCCATGTATGCCACCCTCCAAAGCTGCTTTCCTTTTGGAACACTCCAAAAGGAACCAGTGCTATGGGGAAGTGCCACCTGGTTTTAAACTTATTCCCAAAGGCCCTTGAAAATGATGAGGTCAAAAGCCACGCCTTTTTCTCAGCAAGCCCACTGGCTGCCCCAGGCCTCTGTATAGATGAATGGGAATTCAGGTCTGAAAAGGAGGGGGAAGTTATTCAAGGGCACTTAAGATTGGAGAATTCACACCCACCTCATCTTCCCATGTCTCCTACAGAAACACAAGAGTAGTTGTCACTGGCTTTACAGAGCCATATGAATACAGTACAGGTAACTACACCCAAGAGGAAAACACCAAGATGTAAATCAAGGGGCCTGGCAGGCTGGTGTATCAAGCAGCCCAGGAAGCAGTCAGTTCTTCTCTCAATATCCCTTCATTAGCCAGTCCTAATGGTGAGGGAACCAAAGGGCCAAGGTATGAGAAATAACCACTGCCAGGAGCCCAAAGTGTGCTTTCTCCATCCACTCCAGTGCCTTTTAAATGTTAGTTCAGAGGGCTGGAGAGATGGCTCAGCAGTTAACAGCACTAACTGTTCTTGAGGAGGACCTGTGTTCGATTCCCAGCACCCACTTGGTGGCTAAGAACTCCAGAATCTGACACCCTCTTCTGACCTCCACAGCACTGCATGACATGGTGCACCTACTTACATGCAGACAGTACACTACACTCATACACATAAAATAATTTAAAAAAATTTAATGTTAGTTCAGAAAACCCCAAAGGAGAAAGCAGTTGGCTTTGACTTAATGACTCCAACAGGTACTCTTTAGAGCTGCTGTGACACATGCAAAGCACCTGGTGTGGCAGATGTGACTGATGCTGACAAGGAAGGGATGGAGAATTTCCTCTTCCTTAAATTCTTAGCGTTGCACCTCCAAATTGGAGGCCTGGCTGCCCTCATTGCGGCCCTTTCTAACAGGCACAACAGCAAACCCACTACCCAGCAGTCCCCGAACTGTATGTTAGAACTAAGCTCAACTGCCATCAAGGAGCGGAGGGCAAAGCATGAAAGGCTCTGCTGGGCCTGTTTACCTGGGAGCTTAATCCTTTCTAGGTGCCCAAAGGAAACCTCAATTCTCCATCTTCACTACCATCAGCCCTAGAGGCTCATTAGGAATTTAAAAAATTTTAAGCTTGCCGGGCGTGGTGGTGCATGCCTTTAATCCCAGCACTCAGGAGGGAGAGGCAGGCAGATCTCTGTGAGTTCAAGGCCAGCCTGGTCTACAGAGTGAGCTCCAGGCCAGCTGGGACTAAAGGGAGACCCTGTCTCAAAAAATACCAAAAAAAAAAAAAAAAAAAAAAAAAAAGCTTATGGGAGGAGAAGACACCAGTGACCTAAATGCTTTAAGTGGCCTTTAGAGACCTTGAAGCACTGGCTTAGACCAGTGTCGCCACCTCAGCTGACAGGGGGCACTGTGGGGCATCTTACACGTAGCAGATGCTGAGCATCATCCCAGCCTCCATCCTTCCACCCTTGCGGCTCTGGTCATCCTACTCCAGTACTGACAGCCAACCAGGTTTCCCAACATTGGGAAATGTCCCTGAGAAACACTATACAACAAAACAGTCTCAAAGACAGTGGTAATGGTTGCACAAACTTTGTCATGGTTAAAAAACAAACAAACAAACAAACAAACAAAAAAACAACCCTTTAAAGAGTGGGGTAGCACAATCCTGTAATCCCAGCTTTTGGGGAGTTTGACTCATTTACCAACTTGCTTGGGTCAAAACATGTGGTATCCATAGCTGAAGAATCATGATCAAGTTCAAGGCCAGAGAGCAAAGCCACCAAGTTGGTGAACTTAAAAAAAAAAAAAAAGCAAGCCTCCTTTTCAAGGGAGGGGATCTGGTATGCTGAGGCATCTCAGGATTGACCGATGAGGTCCCTAGTTCATTTACTGTTGCATGCTAAGCCCTGCATGAGACCCTGCCTCAAAAAATAACCAAAAACAAAACAAAAATAATCATTTACTGTTGTACCAATAAAACCTATTTGTTGAGCCCCACACAAAAAATGAAACCATCCTACCAAACAAACGCGTGTCCTTGGACAGTGCACAACAGGATTTGGTGTACTGGCCAACTCTCCCATGGTTTTCTCGGAGGCTAAGAACTTAATGACTCCTCCACTACTCTACAGTTGACAAAACAAACCAGCACTGTGGCTGGAACTTACCAGCAGTACATGTCGGATGCCCAGCTCAGCAGTCCAGTCCCTCTTGAGCACATTGACACAGATCTCACCATTGGCACCCACATTAGGGTGGAAGATCTTAGTTAGGAAGTAGCCCTTGGGAGGGGAGGCAGGGAAGTCCTTGCCCAGTAGGAGCTTCATACGGAACAGGCCTCCAGCATAGGGTGTTCCCTCTGCAGTGTGAGAACTAGGTTAAAGAGGCACCCTAGTATCCCTCAGCACCTAAAGCCTCATCTCCAGGTTGTGGCTGAGGAAAAATCACTGATGGCAAAGGGGCCCGGGGCAACATGTCCCACACCTTGACCTCAACTATTGTTTCATTTAACTATGTGCCTGGGTCACAAGTGATAGGGCCTGGGCACGGTGGGTCATGCCTTTAATCCCAGCACTTGGGAATTAAAGAAATGGTAGGTAATCACTACAGTCAGTAAACCAGCTAGCTGCAGTCTGGGCAGATAGCCTCCAAATCTGACCCTGGATTGGACCCCACCTCAAGGTTTGTTTTTGTATTTTTGAGACAGGGCCTCCCTGTAGCCCCAGCTACCTTATCTCAAAGATCCTCCATCCTCTGCCTCCTGGGTGCTGGGATTAGAGGTGTGAGCAACCACACCCAGCTACATCCTTGCTTTAAAGCAACTACCAGTTTCTTTCCAACTTCTTTTTTGGTCTTTTTGAGACAGGGTCTCCCTGTAGCCCCAGCTGTCCTGGAACTCACTCTGTAGACCAGGCTGGCCTTGAACTCACAAAGATCCGCCTGCCTCTACCTCCCAAGTGCTAGGCAACTGTAACTTTTTAATTTTTCTTTTGGTCTTTCAGACAAGTCTTCCTGCAGGCCCAGCTGGCCTGGGAACTCAGACATTCACCTGCCTGTCTCCCAAGTGCCCCAACACCTCTGGCTCCAATTAGCTTTTTTTGAGACAGGGTTTCTCATCAGTCCCAGCTGGCCTGGAGCTCACTAATGTAGACCAGGCTAGCCTTGAACTCACAGATCCGCCTGCCTCTGCTGGGATTAAAGCCATGTGCCGCCACACCCATCTATAATTTTTTCTAAACAGAAACTTAGAATCCCCAAGATCTGATCTCAAACCATCTGTTCCCACAAAGCACACATCTTGGGGACTCCCTGGCCTCTACATCCTTCACCTGTCAATTGCCACAGGGTAACAAGATGGGAATTCCTTCAGCCAAGTTTCACCTGAACACCACTGTATACTAGAACATTTTTCATAGGATCTTATGACACATCTTAATCGACTTTGACATTCAGGTGACAAGAGCCACGGTCTGACAAAACTAAATTCTAACTTCTCTGTCCAACAATCGCATGCCATCACTTTATTTCACCTGTCTCACTCGTGATGCTGGGTCTTGCTGCCCTGTGTCCCTTGAGTCCAGGACACTGACAGCTAGATGGCATCTTAGATCACCTGGGTTACCAAACAGGTCCCTGCCGATGCTATTCCCACTTCAAGTCACTCTGTCCACTTCTACTGGAAAGTCACACTTGACAGCTTTAGCCCCAGCCTCAGGTAAGAGTTCTAGTATAGGATCAGTGGCCAGGAACTTCGGAGGCGTACTTGTTCCTGACGGCAGACCAAGTACACCGTGAGCCTAGAGGGCTGCGCCTGACCTGCCCACATTGGGCCTTCTGCTATGGAGGCTGTTTGTTCCACGCCACGGGACAGAGAAAAAAATCTAGCGAAGTGGCCCCTCCTCTTTTAGTGCCCACTCACCAGGCCCCTCGATGGTGACCTGCAGGTCGGTGAGGTCCTCCTCGTTGGGGAAGACCTTAATGCCATCAGGTGGGTCCGCTGTAAGCGTGGTCACCTCCTTGTACACCAGGCGGATGATGTGCGGAGGCAGGTTCTCTACGTTGGAGTTCTGGTCCCGGAGGGGAAAAAAGAGGGTGAACAGGACTGCAGAGAACTGGGACCGAAGACACAGCGGCCACACAGCCGTGACCTTGCAGGGCCCGAGCTGGCAGACATCGCTGGGCAGCCAGAGGCTTCCCCGAGATGCTTCGGGCCCCAGTCCCCGCTGGGCCTCAGGGCGGCCTCCCGGGGGCCCCGCAGCCTCCCATCTTCCGGAAACGACTCATAAGACGCGCGTGCCCTCCCCCCCACGCCCCACGTTCCAGGCAGGCCTAAAGCCTGGGCTGCGTCCCAGCACCGCACCCCCCACCAAAGACCTGGGCGAAATGGAGGCAGGGCGTCTAGCTCCTGCATACACCCACGGACAGGCCTGCGAGCAGGCCGTGGGGCCGACTCCCGTCGCGGGACATCCACGCTTGTGCCCCGAAAGCCCGCTGGACGCACTTGGGACTCCCCCAAACCGCCCCTCTGGCGGGCCGCCCTGCTCACTCACCATGATTGCGGCCGGCCGGGGGCGGGTCCCCCGGCCCTATTCTTGCTCGTTTCCGGCCGCCGGTCCGGGCGGGGGAGGGGGGCCCAATTGCCGGCCGCTGCGGCCCTGGCGAGGCCCCCCGCGGCCGCGCTCGGATCCCCACTTAGACCCCAGCCACAAAAAACTAACGACGCGATACTACGCCTGCCCCGCCGCGCTGAGCCGGCGGCGCGCGCACAGCGCCGTTTTTATAGCCGCTGGCAGGCCACGCCCCCGCGCGCCGCGTCTCGACCCCTGACGTTAGCGCGCACGTTGCCTATCGTTGGCTGCGTACTTCCCTCTCGATCTCGGCTTGCAGGTTGAAGGTCATGAGGGGACTGCGTGGCAGGCTATACAATGAGGGCACAAGTGGGCTGAGGAAGAGACTCGGGAGAACTGAAGTGCTGAGAGGGAAAGGGGAGGGGAAAACCGGGGAGTGGGCGCGGCCGCTGATTGGATCGTTTGAATGAGACGCCGCTACGGCTCCGCGTATGCGCGTGGCCTGACGCGGTGGAAGTCGCGTAGGCGACTAACGGCCGGCCAGGGGGCGGGGCGGGGGGAGGCGGGACTTAGAGGGGGAGTTTAAATACGTGATGGACAACTTCCTGGCCCAATAGAAATAAGCGATCTGCATTTGGTGGGTCACAAGACGCATACAGACCAGTTGGGTGGAGAAGGCAGCTTGTGGGGTGGGCAGTAGTGAAGACTCACTAATGGGGAGCCAGTGGAGCTTGATGGACCTGCCTCTGGCCAATGAAATTCCTTGCCTTTTTGTGCATGCAAATAAGTACGCGCCTCCCGGGGTAGGGGACCGGGTGGATGCCGGAAGTCTGGCTCTGTTTGTCCGTGGGGCGCCATTTTGTGCTGTGGGCCAGGAATCTTCCAAACCTGGCTTAGTGACTGAAGGCCTCTAGTGCGTGACCTCTGACCGTGGTCAGACCTCGGTTTCCTTGTGTATTAAATTCAATATGGGGACTTTGAGTTCCTGTTTTAAACAACAAAAGAAGAAAGGAGAAGGAAGAGGTGTAAAAAAAAAAGCTGCAGGGCTGAGGGTCTTGAGCCGCTAGAGTCCTTGGAGAGCACACGGGAAGCCCCAGCTCTGCTGTGTGTCGTGGCACGGGTCTGCCATCCCAGCACCTTGGCGAGGTGGAGGCCCGAGACATTCAAAGTTGGCTACATAGCAAGATTGAGATACTAAAAATAAGAAAGAAGCTAAATAAGTAAATAAAATGCACAGAGTGGAAGAAAAGGGAGAAGAGGGAAAATAGACTCACCTGAGTAAGAATCTAGCTATTTGCTGAGATGTCATGTTGGGTCACATACCCGTGAGTGGCTCTGTGTACTGGATTGATTCATCAGATGAGCTCTTGCTGTGGAGTGCGGGTGAAAAACGGGCTGGAGAGATGGCTGGGAGGTTAAAAGCACTGCCTCTGCTTTTGCAGAGGCCCTGGGTTCGATTTCCCAGCAGGACAACTGCCCTACTGCCTATAACGCCAGTTCCAGTGGATCCGACAACCTCCTCTGATCTCCAGGGGCAGATGCAGTTACATCCATGCAGGCAATAACGCTCATGCTGCATAAAAACAAAAATCTAAGAAGGGAAGGCCGGGCGTGGTGGTGCACTCCTTTAATACCAGCACTCAGGAGGCAGAGGCAGAGGCAGGTGGATCTCTGTGAGTTCAAGGCCAGCCTGGTCTACATATGGAGCTCCAGGGCAGCTGGAGCCACAGGGAGACCCTGTCTCAAAAAGACAAAACTTTGTGGGGGCTGCAGAGATAGCTCAGCATTTAAGAGCACTGACTGCTCTTGCAGAGGTCCCAGGTTCTATTCCCAGCACCCATGTGGTGGGTAACCACCATCCATAACTCCAGTTCCAGGGATCTGACACCTTCTTCTGACCTCCACAGGCATTGCACAACACATGTGCACTTAAACACATGCAGGCAACACACTCATATACATTAAATAAAAATAATTTTTTAAATTACAGATGTGAGCCACCACTCACATCTTTTTTTTTATTTTTTATTTTTTATTTTTTTTTATTTTTTGGTCTTTTCGAGACAAGGTCTCCTTGTAGCCCCAGCTGGCCTGGAACTCACTCTGTAGACCAGGCTGGCCTTGAACTCACAAAGATCCGCCTGCCTCTGCCTCCCGAGTGCTAGGATTAAAGGTGTGCGCCACCACTCCCGGCATTTATTTTTTTATGTGTATGAATGTACTGTCTGCATGTAGGTTTGTGTACCCGTGTTGTGCAATGCTGCGGAGGTCAGAAGAAGGTGTCTGGATTCCCCTGGAACTGGAGTTAAAGACGGTTCTCAGCCACCATGTGGGTGCTGGGGATCGAACCCGGGTCCTCTGTAAGAGCAGTCGGTGCTCTTAACTGCTAGGCCATCTCTCCAGCCCCATAAATATATTTTATTTTATGTGTATGAGTATATTGCCTGCATGTATGTAAGGGCACCCTTGTCATGCAATGTCTTGGAGGTTGGAAGAGGGCATTGGATTCACCTAAAAGTGGAGTCAAGGATGGTTGTTAGCTGCTATATGAGTGCTGGGAATCAAACCTGGGTCCTCTGCAAGAGCATCCAGTGCTCTTAACCAAGGAGCCATCTCTCCATCCCAACCTTGAGTTCTTGATCCTCCTCCCTCCAACTCCTGGTGCTGGGATTACAAGCAGGTACCAGTAGGCCTGGGGAAGCTTGTAGAGTCTCTCTACCTCTCCCCCTTCCCCCCTATTCCACACTCCCCTTCCTCTTCCTCCTTCCCTTTTTTTGAGACAGGGTCTCCTTGTAACCCCAGCTGGCCTGGAACTAGCTATATAGACCAGGCTGGCCTCTAACTCATAGAGATTGGCTTGCCTCTGCTTCTTTTTGAGTGCTGGGCTTAAAGAAGCATGCTGCCTCATTTGTAGCTTAAAAAGTTGTTATTGTGGGGCTGGAGAGATGGCCTAGAGGTTAAGAGCACTGACCGCTCTTACAGAGGTCCCAGGTTCGATCCCCAGCACCCACATGGCGGCCAAGAACCATCTGAAACTCCAATTCCAGGAGAACTCCAGTTCCAGGGGAATCCGACACCCTCTTCTGACCTCCTCGGCATTGCACGACACGGGTGCACAAACTTGCATGCAGACAGTACATTGATGCACATACAGAAATAAGTAAATGCCGGGCATGGTGGTGCACGCCTTTAATCCTAGCACTTAGGAGGCAGATGCACGAGGATCTCTGTGAGTTTGAGGCCAGCCTGGTCTACAGAGTGAGTTCCAGGACAGCCAGAGCTTCAGGGAGACCCTGTCTCAAAAAGACCAAAAAAAAAAAAAAAAGTTGTTATTGTGGGGCTGGAGAGATAGCCTAGCGGTTAAGAGCACCGACTGCTCCTGCAGAGGACCTGGGTTCAATCCCCAGCACCCACATGGCGGCTAAGAACTGTCTGTAACTCCAATTCCAGGAGAACTACTTCCAGTTCCAGGGGAATCCGACACCCTCTTCTGACCTCCGCGGCATTGCACAACACGGTGCACAAACCTACATGCAGACAGTACATTCATACACATAGAAAAATAAATAAAATTAAAAAAACGCATTAAAAAAAGGAAGTCTTTAAAAAAAAGTTATTGTTTGAGGAGCTGGAGAGATGGCTGAGTGGTTAAGAGCACTGGCTGCTTTTGCATATAACCTGGGTTCGTTTACCAGCTGACCCTAGCTAACAACCATCCAGTTCCAGGAGATTTGATTTTCTCTTCTGACCTCCATGGGCATTTCATGACACCGGTGTACACATGCAGGGTGCAGGAAATACATTCAAACATGTAAAAATAATAAAATATTTAAAGATGAATGCTGGTGAGTGGTGGTGTATGCCTTTAACCCCAGCACTGGGAGGCAGAAGCCGGCAGATCTCTGTGAATTCAAGGCCAGCCTAGTCTACATAGTGAGTTTCAGACTAGCTGGTACTACAGGGAGATCCTGTCTCAAAAAGGCAATAAATTAAATAAAAATGAAGCAGGTTCTGGAATGCTAACTCTCATTAAGAAGGTAATGTTGCTGGGGCTGGAGAGATGGCTTAGTGGTTAAGAGTGCTGACTGCTCTTGCAGAGGAACCCTGAGAACCATCTTTAAGTCCAGTTCCAGGGGAATCGACGCCCTCTTCTGACCTCCGCAGCATTGCATGACACAGGTGCCCACACCTATGTGCAGACAGTACATTCATACACATATAAATAAAATAAATAAAAGAAGGTAATGTTGCTGGGTGTGGTGCCGCAGGCCTTTAATCCCAGGACACTCGGGAGGCAGAGACAGGCAGATCTCTGTGAATTCAAGGCCAGCCTGGTCTACAGAGTGAGTTCCAGGCCAGCTGGGACTACAGGAAAACCCTGTCTCAAAAGACCAAAAAAAAAAAAAAAAAAAAAAGGTAATGCTGGCATGGTAGGCAATGCCTTTAATTCCAGCAATCAGTAGCAGGTGAGAGGCAGGAAGCAAAGGCAGATCTCTGATGAGTTCAAAGCCAGCCTGAGACCTAAACAACAGCATTGTGAATTGCCGGAGGGCCTTGAGGACTATAAAGGAGACCCTGTCTCAACAAGACATAAAAAAAAAAATGATTTTGGGGTGCAAGGAAATGCTCAGTAATTTAAGAGCCCTTGCGACCTTCTTGCAGAGAATCCAGAGTTGGGTTCCCAGCACCCAAACCAGCAGCTCACCACACCTGTATCATCCCACTCCAGGCGTCACACACCCCTTTCTGCCTTTGTTGGCAACTAAGCCACACGACATGGTGGGCAGCGTACAATGCAGGCAATAACATCTGACAAATATAAGTATTTTTGGTAATTTTATTTGATAGACAGAGGTACTCCCCTTTGTCCCGCTAGGAACTGGAATTTCACTCTGTAGAACGGCTGGCCTTGAACTTAAGAGATCAGCCTGCCTCTGCCCCCGATTAAAGGCTGCTCTTGCGAGGCCCCGGGTTCAACTTCCAGCACTCACTATGGTAGGCTTAAGAGCACCAACTAGCTACTTAAGCAGAGACCACATGAGAACCGTCTTTACGAACTCCCAGTTCCAGAAGGAATCCAATGCCCTTTCTGACCCATCAGGCCATATGCACAACACATGGGTGCAAATAACACATCTAAGGCCAATACATTCAGAAAACATATAAAATAAAATAATGTTTTTTTATTTTTGTCTTGTTTTTGAGACAGGGTCTCCTATAAAGCCAGCTTTCTGGAACTCACTATATGGAACAGAGCTGGAATGAACTCACAGAAATCCACCTGCTTCTGCCTCCTCAAGTGGTGGGATTACAGGCGATCTGACACCTGACCAGCAATAAAAAAGATAGGGTTGCACCAGGCATGGTGGCGCACGCCTTTAATCCTAGCACTTGGGAGGCAGAGGCAAGTGGATCTTTATGAGTTCAAGGCCAGCCTGATCTACGGAGTGAGTTCCAGGACAGCTGGGGCTACAGGGAGACCCTGTCTCAAAAAGACCAAAAAAAAAAGGGTTTTAAAAAAGAAGAAAAAAAATACAAAAAAAAAAAAAATGAAAAGATAGGGTTTCACTATGAAGCCCTAGCTGGCTTGCAACTTGCTACCTAGATCAGACTAGTCTCAAATTCACAGGGATCTACCTACTTCTGCCTCCCAACTGCTGAGATTATAGGTGTGAGCCATCACACCAGCCTTTCTATAACTTGATTCAAATGTCACTTCCTATTTATTTTTTAATTTTGGGCCAGGCCTGGTGGCACACACCTTTAATCACACACCATTAAGCACTTGAGGGGGATCTCTGTGAGATCCAGGCCAGCCTGGTCTACATAGCAAGTTCCAGTCTAGCTGGAGCCACAGCTGGAGCTTGTCTGAAAAAAAAAAAAGTTACAGGAAGTGAGGAAGTGAGTGAGATCCAGAGGAAGACCATTCCTGGCAGAGGAAACAGCTGGTGTCAAGAATGGGCCTAAAAATTAGCAGTCTTCAAACTATGTGGCACTCCTTGACAAGTCAAATGGCGTCCTCTCTTCCTGTGCTCTCAGAAGGCTCTCTGCTCCTTGGGGGCAGCCTGACCCTAAGCAGTTAAACTTTTTCTTTCCAGCTTGAAATATTTGCACCCCTGGGTAAGAAACAGATGGGAATCACTTTGCTTTTTGCCTCCACAGTTGGTGAAGTTTGAGGTCCTAGGTACAGGAACGCGCGCGCACACGCGCACACACACACACAAATTTGTAAATACATTCCCGTGTAAGTGGACCACGTACTCCCTCTAGTGACAGATGCAAACCTAGACACAAGGCAGTCTCTGCATTCTAAAAGTGCACTTCAGGGGGCATACGAGGTGAATCCTGGCACTCAGGAGGGCAGAGGCAGGGAGACCTTCCAGTTCAAGGCCAGTCCCATAAAAACCCCCAAACGTAAAGTGATTCCTTTTTCTGCAAACAAGTCCTCTCGCTAAAAGACCTAGTCTAGTTTCTATTCAATTGCTGCGATAAAACACTCTGACCAACACCAACTTGGGGAGGAAAGGGTTTATCTTACATCTCCCAGGTCACAGGTCATCACTTAGGGAGTCCAGGGCAGGAACCTGGAGGCAGGAGCACTGACCATGGAGGAACGCTGCTTACTGGCTTGCTCCCCTGGCCCATGCTCAGCCTGCCAGATGTGTCAAGTTGACACTAAAGCTTTCCAGCACATTACCTTTATTGGAACAAAGCAGGTCCTAAGGCCTTTACAAGAGTTCTGCCTCTACCCAACCCCCACGACTCTATTTCTACATACAAACTTACTTAGACTGTCCTGCCAATTGACTGGTGTGGCCGCTGCGGATTCCAGCCCTCAGCTGGCCACCTCTCATTGACTGTAATAAAGGTCAATCTGGATTATCCAGGTTGATTGGTTGTCTTTTCTACCTTCTACACCTGTTCCTGACACAGGTCAGCCAGGTCTGCACAGTGAGACTCTGTCTCAAAAAAATGCCAAAACCAAACAGCAACAACAAAAAACTGCTTCAGGCTGGGCGTGATGACACAAGCCTTTAATCCAGCACTCAGGAGGCAGAGGCAGGTGGATTTCTGTGGTCTATATATAGTTAGTTCATGCCAGCTGGAGCTACAGGGAGACCCCGTCTCAAAAAAACAAAATGAGCTGGGCATGGTGGAACGCGCCTTTAATCCCAGCACTCAGGAGGTAGAGGTAGGTGGATCTCTGTGAGTTCAAGTCCAGCCTGGTCTACAGAGCAAGTTCCAGGACAGCTGGTACTAAAAGGGAGACCCCGCCTCAAAAAAGAACCAAAAATAAAAACGAAAACACTTCAAGGGCTGGAGAGATAGCTCAGTAGCTAAGAGTCTTTGCTGCCCCTCCGGCAGATCCAAACTCAGTTCCCAGCACCCATGTTGGGCAGGCCACAACCACCTGTAACTCCAGCTCTATAGGGTCTGTCTTAGTCAGGGTTCTCTAAAGAAACAGAAGCAACAGGACTAATATATAGCTATATACAATTTATTGATTTGCTCACATAACAGAGCTTGAGTAGTCCAACAGTAGCCACGCCTAACTGGAGAGGCTGAGAATCCAGGGATCTGCTCAGTCCGCAAGGGTGAATGTCTCAGTAGTCCCAGTCTGGTGCTGAAGGCCCGGTGGATTCCAGGAGATCTGCTGGTCTCAGTACACGCTGGGATCCGTAGGGCTGACCACAGCAGCAAGACAAACTCACCAGTGAGAGGCAAGCTGCGGGGGAAAAAAGGGACCAGCTCCCTCTGCCATGGCCTTTAATACTGTCTGCCAGCAGAAGGTAATGCCCACATTTGGAGTGGGCCATCCGGGTTGAGGTGGTCCAATCTGAAGATCCTTTTTCTCTTATTTGTTCCTTAGTCCAGTCAAGTTGACACCCAGGATTAACCATCACAAGTCCACCCCTTGTCAACTTGACACCCAAAAAATAGCCTCTCCTTATGTTATGCTTAAATGTCAATTGCAAATAATGGCAAGGTCATAATTCCACCTAACATGTTATAAGTGTCTCATGTGCAATAGCAAAGCATTATATCTTAGAGTAGGTGGTAATGTCCTTGAGGAACACTTAGTCCTTCAGTATCTAATAACCTAAATATGACAACACTTAAC
>VZQC01003114.1:0-32893 GCA_009823505.1 Rhizomys pruinosus | reverse complement strand
CAGAGGACCCGGGTTCGATCCCCAGCACCCACATGGCGGCTGAGAACCGTCTGTGACTCCAGTTCCAGGAGAACTCCAGTTCCAGGGGAATCTGAGACCCTCTTCTGACCTCCGCGGCATCGCACGACACGGGTGCGCAGACCTGCATGCAGACAATACATTCATACACATAAAAATAAATAAATAAAAATTAAAAAAAAAAGAAATAGAGCAAAAACAAAGCTCTTCAAATGTTCTGGTGTCTCTCTCAGTACTTTCCATCTTATAAACTCAGTGAATGCCATGTCCTCTGGGTCCTCATATTGTGGAGAATGTGGTTTTACACTTTGAATCCACTAGAGCATGCCCATCTGCCTGACCCTCACAATCCCTTCATCAATACTAAGCCAAGGAATATCAGGCATCTCTAACTCACTGTTAGTAGGCCATGTTTTAATAAATACATCAGCCAACCATTCAAATAAACTTTTTTTTTGTCTTTTCGAGACAGGGTCTCCCTGTAGTCCCAGCTGTCCTGGAACTTGCTCTGTAAACCAGGCTGGCCTTGAACTCACAAAGATCCACCTGCCTCTGCCTCCCAAGTGCTAGGATTAAAGGCGTGCACCACCACACCTAGCTCAAATAAACTTTTAACACCTTTTTTAACTGCTCGAGCTTCCATGTTAAACCTAGAATCTCTACTCAGTGGGCTCATATCAATAAACTCAGTTTGATCCAATTTTATATTCTTTCCACCATTATCCCACACCCTTAAAATCCATTCCCACACATATTCCTTGGGATTCTGCTGGAATGAATCAGCAAACTCATTAATTTCTTTAGTGGTGTAGCGCACCTCCTCGTGGACCACACTTTCTATCTCACCAGAACCACAATGCCCCAAACTCAGTTTTAGACTTCTGATGAATGTTTGTACTTTGGTGAAGCTACCTAGTTAACTGATCATTGATTTACTTAGAAGGGAGAGAGACAATGCAAGCCACAAGCAAGTTTTTGGGTTTAGAGAGACCCCTCCAGAGGACATACATCTATCCCCAGATTTCTAGGTGATTTTCCTAATGTTTTTTGTACAAATCAGAGACCAATGGCTGTGACAGGCCATACAGCAGGGGCTCAAGAGCTCCACACTGGACTCTGGGTCAGCACTCCAGCAGGCTCATCTGGGAAGGTGACCTCCCTTGTCTCTAATGACCCAGTAGGGTGACAGATTTTATGTGTCTGACATTGTGTCCAGGAAGGAAGGGCAGACTTTAGGCCCTTTGCAGTCTGGTGTTGGAGGCCTGACAGGGCTACTTGAATCCTTACAGACATAGTCTTTGGCCAGGAAGGAAAGTTTTTAAAAAGTTGCTGTGTGAAGCTCTTTGTCATTGACCATTTGCTCCCTGCTATAAAGCAAGTGGCATGGTTGCCTGGGTGGATACAGAGGGTGTTTAGTCCTGAGATGTTTGAAACTAAGAGCTCAATTTTTATTGAGCATTTCTGTGATTTTTCAAACTATTGTATTTGAGATAACTGTCCCATCTCGTTACACGGGAAATAAATATTAATTACTTAGTAAATCTGCACAATTAAGGGTTAATCTGTTTATGAATGTTATGTCTTATGGTATTAAAAAGGGACATAAAAAGTGGAAAATAACCAGGCGTGGTGTTGCACGCCTTTAATCCTAGCACCTGGGAGGCAGAGGCAGGTGGATCTTTGTGAGTTTAAGGACAGCCTGGTCTACAGAGCAAGTTCCAGGACAGCTGGGGCTACAGAGAGACCCTGTTTCAAAAAGACAAAAAAAAATGTTAAAAAGGTATTTTTAGTAAGGATTTATATAAAGATGATGAGAAAGTCTATGCAAGTGATAAAAGTCTGAGGAGGTTTGTTATGGCAGGGAAAAGGTGAGACTATATGAGTAAGCTAAATTTTCTAAGGTTCAGTCAACTAGTTTAAGACTCAAAATGTAAATATAGTCAAGATTTGTTTAAGAGTGTTCGGTTTTTGTCCAAGCTTTATATGCATATCACTTGGCACTTCAAGGTTTAGTAAAATGATAAGATACCTGTATTAAGTTAAATTGGTATAAACACTCAAGCTAGTTTACTAGTGGCCTGAATAGGATTGTGAATATACAGAGTTGTTAATTTTCAGTCCTCTCCTGGCTTGAACCTGACTTCCTGTTACAGGTTTGGATTAAATGGGCACAGGCAAATGGTGGGTTACCAATGGCTACTGAAAAATGTACTTTATGTTTCTTGCAAGAGTTGCTTTGACCTAACCAGATAATTTGGCTCAGAAAGCTAGATTCTGTCTTCCTGAACCAACTGCATGCAATCCAAAAGAAGATAGTTTGGATGGACTTGGTAATCCTTATCAGTTTATTTCCTGTCTTCTGGTATGTGTTACAACTCCTGTCTTTCTGGAAAACTATAAATCAGGATAGGGGGTCTGAGAAAGAAAGACTGTTCCCGTTTGTAGTAATTGTAGTGAACAGTTTTACATTTAAAATAAGCCTGAAATTGTTTAATTCGATCTTGTGGGTTATGCCTGCTTAACGTATGGTGTTAAGTCCCTCCTCCAGTCAGTATTATACAAGGCTGCTTGAACTTTTGTCCAAGCCTTATCTAGAATATTATACAGTAATTAAAGGTGTTAGGCTGGTGTAACTTAGCCTTTCTGGATACATAACGACTATACTTAAATGCTCCCACCAATTCGGCTGAGGGACCTAAGTAACAACTTTGTTCCTTGCTGTCTGAGGTCAACCAGTTCCAGGGGACTATGTCTGGGGGCATCTCTTGAAATGTCCTGAAAATGTGAATCACCAGTCCTCCTGAGCAGGGAGGCCTTGGAGATCCACTAACAGGACTCTAGCTAGTGTCCAGTCTGTATAGAGGAAAGTGTCTTCATGCTTCAAAAAGGGAAGCCTGTTCTAGCAAGACCTGACTTTGTCCTCATGTGGATGGAACTGGTAAATGAAAAGCCAAGAGGAGCCAGAGGCCTCTCCCCCCGAAATCCAAGTGGCCCCTGAGGACCAGATCCTCAACTGACCTTGAGAAAACAAAAGTTGGTTAATCTGGGTTAACTGTATGGACTTAGACACCCAAGAGGAAAAGTATAACCAAAAGATAAGTAATCATTATATTTACTTTAAAGTCTGATTTTTTTTTTTGTCTTTTCAAGACATGGTCTCCCTGTAGCCCCAGCTGTCCTGGAACTCACTCTGTAGACCAGGCTGGCCTTGAACTCACAAAGATCCATCTGCCTCTGCCTCCCGAGTGCTGGGATTAAAGGCATGTGCCACCATGCCTGGCTGAGCAAACACTAGATTTTAAGTCATTTAAAGTCATATGAGATCTGTTGTTGCCAAATAATAAAGTTTTCTCTTTCTGTTTAAGCAGTTACCTAAGGGAAAACTCACACTGTGACTATTTAAATTTCCTGGAAAGCAGATGCTGAGTCCAGACACCATGGACAAATGAACAAAAGGAGAAGCTCAATAATGGATGCTTCAGAACCCCTCATTGAGAAATTCTAACAGACTTTTAAGTTGGACATTTAATTCACCCTGTTCCTCTCCTGGTTCCCTGTCTAGAAAATGTACCTACCTACTCTCAGCTTCACAGGCACTGGCCAAGGACTTTGTTCTCTCTAAGTATACTTTTGGAGGTCTTTTATATTATAATATATATATATATATAAGTATAAGTATATAATATAATATGTATTTTTTTTTTGTATGTGTATGAATGTACTGTCTGCATGTAGGTTTGTGCACCCATGTCGTGCAATGCTGCGGAGGTCAGAAGAGGGTCTTGGATTCCCTGGAACTGGAGTTCTCCAGGAATTGGAGTTACAAACGGTTCTTAGCCGCCATGTGGGTGCTGGGGATCGAACCTGGGTCCTCTGCAAGAGCAGTCGGTGCTTTTAAATGCTAGGCCATCTCTCTAGCCCCTGGAGGTATTTTAGATAGATCCACTGAGCAGGGGTACCCCAGTCGCCACCTCCTACACCCCTTTTCAGCATGGAAGAAGTCAGAGTGGTCGGTGCCCCGATTCCCTCTTGGCAATTGGGGTAACCTCCTCAGAGGGTAATGTGATAAAAGTAAGAGCTAAAAATTGGCTAGTCAGTTTAGGGTCAAGACCCCCCAGTGAGCCAGTTTCTTTCTCAGCTTTGAGCTGAGGACTTCCTGGATCTGCCAGTAAACTTATCCTTCTGGTTGCTCTGACTTGTGGACCATACATCCTTAATTCACTTGTCAGATTTATTAACAAGTGGGTAAAATCCATTAAAATCATGGTACTCAGGACCAGGTATGTGCCCAAATATGACTCCCCTGAGGAAGAAAATAACAGAGTCTAAGATTAGCCTCCCAGTACACAACTCGAGGGGGGAATGTAAGAGAGGCCCACACTGACTCCATTTTGAGTATAGCCACCATTTTAAGCAATTACTGGAACCTGCCCAACTTGGGGGGAAAGGTCAATTGCTCAAGGTCAGTTGCTTGAGGCCTCAAGAACAGCTAATACAATTTTAACTCGTCTAAAGATAACTGTTGATACTGTTGATATGTGAGGACAGGTGGACTGACTCAGCATTTCCTTGTTCCAGTTGCAGGATTGTGTCTAAAGATAACCTTTGGCATGTGGGGGCAGGGGGGCTGACCTAACCATGAGCTGTAACTCTGCTATTATCCAATAAGGCTAGAAGTTAGCCAAACCCCACTAAAATTCCCCTAGACCCTGTATAAAAGGCCTGCGAGCCAAGTTATCAGGGTCGGAGCCTTTCCCTCCCACTCCAGCATGCTGGTTTACTTTTCCCCCGAAATAAAGTCTTGGTTTTCCATCCTTCAGTGTGTCCGTTGTGGATTCTTGGACCCTAACACCATCTCTCCAGTCCCCCCAGTATATTTATTTTCATATATGAGTATTTTGTCTACACTCGTGTAAGTGCACCTGTACATGCAATGCCTGCAGAGGTCAGAAGCGTTGGCTCCCCTGGAAGTGGAGTTATGAACAGTTGTTAGCAGCCATGTGGGTGCTGGGAACCAAATCCAGGTCCTCTGCAAGAGCAGCCAGTGCTCTTAACCACTGAGTTATCTCTCCAGCCCCCCCCCCCAATTCTTTCTTAGCAAAAATATCTTGGAATATTCCCCGTCAGACATATGGGCCACAAAGAGGCCTCCTGATTCTCCCTGAAGCTGACTTTCACTGCTCATTTTTTTTTCTCTCACTTTGTACCAAGGGCGTAGGGTGTGCATAATTTAAATATGTGTATGACATGACACCTCGTATTATTAGATGAAGAATGCAGGTTTCAGAGCAGCCTACATGTAGGAAGACTTGTTTGTGAAAAAAAAAAGAGTTTATTTGCATGAGGAAAATCCTGGAAGACAGTATAAAAAATGCAAAGCTCATTTGACTGACTCTGGCTGACACTCATCTGCCCCTCGCCTCGCCTCACCTCCCCTCACCTCCCCTCGCCTCCCCTCACCTCCCCTCGCCTCGCCTCTCCCGCCTCTCCTTTCTCCTCTCTCACAACCGCGCCCCTTGTCAGTGTGCTTTTGGCTGCCCAGAAGCAGAGCCCAATCAAGAGAGGCTTGTGGGAGAATCCAGGGGCTTCCACGGGCCGTTTACCCCTCCAGAACAGGGACATTTTTGTGCTGTCCATTCAGTTTTGTTGAATAAATTGGTGAGCTAGCATAACGGAAAATATGAAGCCAAGCAAGCCCTCGGAGTCCCCACCTAGTGCTAGGTAGTTACTGTCAGGCTATCTTGGTCCCTTTTTCTCCTTAGCAGATGAGATCCCTCCCTCTGTCTCTCCATCCCTCCGTCCCTCCGTCCCTCCCTCCCTCTGTCCTTCCTTCCCTCCATCTTTCCCTTCTTCCCTCATTCACCCTCTCCCTCCCTTCTCTCTTCATTTTTGTCTCTTTTTTTGGGGGGGGGCAGTGGGCAGTGGGCAGTGTGCTGTGGAGTCCCAGCTGGCCTCTGTTAGATCTGGGCTTCCCAGAATTCGAAGGGACACACAGATGTCCACTTCCTCCAGAGGCTGTCAATCTCCTGACCTCTTCCCCTATACCCGAGGTCCTGCCCCATGGCTATAAATGGGTGGGCCTCAGTCGCCATCTTGCTCTTGTTGCCTACTCCATCACGTGCCAACAGGTAGCCCGCCCTGGCAGTTCCAGAAGTAAATCATGTTCCCGAAGTGACTTAAGTCTCATGTGCCTTTTATGGGGGTTTGTGCCTTTATAACCTAACAGCCTCAAGCTTATTTTATAGCCCAGGCTGGCCTGAACTTTCTTGTGGTCATGTGTACTCATGTGTGTGCTGGTGCACATATGTGGGAGGGTGCATGCGTGTGGAGGCCAGAGCTCAATCCAGGGGGCCTGGGGCTCGGTGATTAGACTAGGCTGGCCGGCAACACGTTGGGGATCCACCTGTCTGCCTGTGTTGTGTCTGGCTTTCTGCAAGGGTGCTGGAGATTGAACTCCAGTCATTATGCTCTGCACCAAGCACTTGACTGTTATCTCCCTAAACTTTTTTTTTAAAAATTTACTTATTATTTTTATTTTATATGTATGAGTGTATTGCCTGCATGAAGGTCAGAAGAAGGCATCAGATTCCCTGGAACTGGAGTTATGGACCGCTGTTAGCTGCCATGTGGGTGCTGGGAACTGAACCCAGGTTCTCCACAAGAGCAGGTAGTGCTCCCAACCATTGAACCATATCCCCAGCAGCCCCCATCCCAGTCTGGAACTTCTGTAAACCAGGTTGGCCTCGAACTCACAGAGATCCGCCTGCCTCTGTCTCCCAAGTGCTAGGATTAAAGTGTGCGCCTGCATGCCCGGCCCATTTTTTTCTTTTTAAAGATAGGGTCTCATGTAGCACAGTCTGGCTTCAACTACCTGTTCAGAAAATAAGCCTTCAATGGCTCCTGTCTCCACCTCCTGAGGGTTGAGAGTTCAGGTGTGTACCATAAAAATAAGCACTTCAGGGGCTGGACAGATGGCTCAGCAGTTAAGAGCACTAACTGCTTGCAAAGGACCAGGTTCAATTCTCAGCATCCACATGGCAGCTAACAACCATCTACTACTCAAGTTCCAGGGGATCTGATGCCTTCTTTGACCTCCTTGGGCATTATGTAATATGGGTGCATCTACCTACATGCAGGCAATACACTCATGCACATAAAACAAATATAACTAAAGGTAGATGCGGTGGTGCTTGCCTTTAGTCTCATCAGAGGCAGGCGGATCTCTATCAGTTCAAGGCCAGCTTGTTCTACGAAGTGAGTTCCAGGCCAGCTAGGGCTACAGCGTGAGACCCTGTCACAACAAAACAAAACAAAACAAAAAATAAGCAAAAAAAAAAAAAAAAGCACATTAAAATTGCTGGGTGTGGTGATGCTCACCTTAAATTCCAGCACTCAGGCAGGAGGAAGAAGCAGGCAGATCTCTGATTCAAGGCCAGCCTGGTCTACATAGCTGAGTTCCAGGCCAGTTGGGGCTACAGAGAGACCTGTCTCAAAAAGAGCAAAAATAAGTAAATAAAAAAGCACATTAAAATGTTTCTTCTCTGACTCTTAGGTTAAAAATTATTTAATTTTATTTTATGTGTATGAATGTTTTACCTGCATGTTTTTAAGTTTACCACATGCATGCAATACCCATGAAGGCCAGAAGGTGGTGTCAGATCCCCTGGAACTAGAGTTACTGATAGTTATTAACCTCCACGTGGGTGCTAGGAACTGAACCCGGGTCCTCTGTAAGAGCAGCCAGTGCTTAGCCTCTGAGCCACCTCCCAGGCCCCTGACTTACAGCTTTTGGGGTAACATTCAGGAACCATCTAAGCTCCCCCTTTGACAGATGTCAGTCACGGCAACACTGCGGTACACATGGGGAGGAGGTGCCCGGTTTCCCGGTTAGCAGGTAAGTGGATCCCAGCCTCTGCAGGTAGGAAGCCTCAAGACAGCAAATCAGCAAAAACAGCTGTTTATTAAAAAAAAAAAATACCCAAGTTGAAGTTCCCCTGCTGTCCTCACCAGGAAGTTAAGGGTGGTCCAGCACTGGAGGAAGGAGTGGGGGTGGGGTGGGGAGTGCAGAGGTGTGGAGGGTCCTCTGGCGTGGCACTTTTGATCTTGTCTCTGACACCCCTTCCTTAACCCCTAGCCGGAGTGGAAATACTTTCCTGCACTTGTGTATGTGCATGTTGTGCCCATGTGTAGATGTGCGTGTTTGCTGGGAGCAGAGGGAAGACTCAGAAGGCAAAGTCCCAGCTCTGGAAGCATAGGGTTTGTGTGAGGGGAGCAGAACACGTCCGCTAGCCCACCCTCAAGACCTCTCCCCACTATGGCTTTATTGAGATAAGAGAGGTCAAGGCCCCAGGGTCAGGCAGTCAATGAGGGGAGAGGCTAAAAGTGGGATGGGGAGATTCCCAGAAAGAACCACGGCTGGAAGCGAGAGAGGAAGGCACGAGACAGAGATGGAGAGCGAGAGAAGGGGAGGGAGGGAGGGATGTAGGGAGGTAATGGAGTGAGGGAGTTATGATATCTAGATATAGAGATAGAGATAGAGAGAGTTATCCTGAATAAAACAGGAATCAGCAAGCATAACCCTGTACCCCTCCTACCCCTAAACGCTAGAGGTTGGAGAAAGCTGAGTGTTCTGTGGGAGTGTTAAGTGTTTCGAGGGGAGGTCCTGGAATAGATAGATGGGGGTGTCCACAGGAGCTGCTACCAAGACCGGAAACCTGGCACCAGACCTGGGGGGGGTCGGTGGTGACCTCCCAGTTTTCTCAATGTGGTGACAGCCTGGCGCCAGGTCTGCGCTCCAGGCTTTTGGTAAGGAGGGACAGGCAGAGGGACCAATATTTGGTAGGGTAGGAGGGCAGAAGAGGGAGGGGGCGGCCCAGAGGAGGGAGAAGATTCCCCCCTCCTCGCCTTGGGGGGCTGGGAGGGGGGCGTGTAGCCCTTTAAGAATGGGGAATGGCCGCCCCTGAAACATGGCTATGTGTACAGGGAACTGGGCATGGGGTCAGATTGTGCACTGGGTACTGGGGACCCCCTGAAATCCCTGGGCACTCCCCAGTGTATTAGGGAGAGGGAAGATGGAGCACCCTTGGCCCCTGCACGTGAGGACGGCAGGAACCATTGCTCTCCGGTGAACCCATCACAGGGCCAGATCGGCAAATGGTTTATCAGTCGTGGGAACTTCTAATAGGGCCACGGGTCTCTGAGGAGAGTTTGGCCCGTCACTGAATTCTGATCCTGATAGGGTCCAAGTACCAGGGATTGGGTGGGGTGGGGCAGTGATGTCATCCAAGGGCTGGGAAGCCCCACTTCTACTGCGGTGGAGAGGTCACTGGGTTGACCCTGTCACCAATCAGATCGCTGGGTGAGGGGGGCAGTGGTGGTACCAGGAAGAGCATGGGTGCCCTCACCAGTGGGTGGGAGGAGGCTGGCCCAGGCCAAATCTGTGTGTGAGGCTGATCCAGGTATCTACTCAGATTGAGAGTGAGGCAGTGACATAATCAAGAAGGGCCAGAGTGGGAGTGATGTCATTAGAGGGGGATGGCTGGCTCCACCGTAGTCCATTGGAGGAAATGGAAAGGAGCTTGTTGTGCTGGTCCACCCGAAGGGAGGAACTGTAACTGCCATGGGGCTCAGGACAATCGAAATACGGCCTGACACAGCATTTGGACTCCAAGATGCTGGATCCTGGCAGGTGAAAGCTCGTGGTCGCAGTGGGTCCTGGAAGATGAAGACACACTGATTGTCAGAGATCCTAGGCGATGACGATGTGTCTTTTTACGTGGATTCTAGGAGGTGATGACACCATGGATGAAATGAATTCTGAGAAGTGATGATGCTGTTTGTTGCCATGGATCCTGTTAGGTGATGACACCATGGATGAAATGAATTCTGGGAAATGATGATGCTGTTTGCTGCCATGGATCCTGGGAGGTGATGACACCATGGATGAAATGAATTCTGGGAAGTGATGATGCTGTTTGCTGCCATGGATCCTGGGAGGTGATGACACCATGGATGAAATGAATTCTGGGAAGTGATGATGCTGTTTGCTGCCATGGATCCTGGGAGGTGATGACAGTATGGTTATTGTGGATCTCAGCGGATGATGGCCTCGCTGGCTCTCATGGACCTTGGGGTATGGAGACACTGGGCTTGAAGTGAGAACTGGGAAATGAAGACGCCATTGGCTCTGAGGCTGCTGAGAGGCGATGGCACCACGATTACAATGAATCCTGATGAAGTGTCTGTCATGGGACACGGTCAAGTGGGGCCTGGGAGGTGATCATGTCATGGCTCTCATGGATCTTTGTGGATGAGGATCCTGACACTGTAGGTCTCGTGGATCCTGAGAACTGTATCATCAGATACATAGCTGCTGGACTCCCAGGAGGTGAGGGCGTAGATGAGACAGGAGGACGCCATGGTTGAAGTGGATTTTGTGAGGCAATGATACCCTAGCTTTGGTGGATCCTGGGAGGTGATAACATCATAGTGATGAAGAATTATGGGAAACACTGGCACATCGGTCCTAACAAGCTGTGGTTAGATAGTGCCACCATTGAGCATAATGGATTCTGGAAGGTAAGAACATCATTGGTCATGGTATGTACCAATGGGGAGATAAGGTTGTGGTGGGTGTAGTGGCTCTGGAGAGATGAGGACAGCATGGCTGTGGTAGATGCTGGAAGACATGATGGCATGGCTGTGGTGGATACTGGGAAGTGGTGACAGCTTGGCTGTGGTGAATTCTGGGAAATATGATGCATTCATGGCTGTGGTGAAATCTGGGAAATGATGATGCATTCATGGCTGTGGTGAATCTGGGAAATATGATGCATTCATGGCTGTGGTGAATTCTGGGAAGTGATGATGGCATGGCTGTGGGGAATTCTGGGAAATGATGCATTCATGGTTGTGGTGAATTCTGGGAAATGATGATGCATTCATGGCTGTGGTGAATTCTAGGAAATGATGCATTCATGGCTGTGGTGAATTCTGGGAAGTGATGATGCATTCATGGCTGTGGTGAATACTGGGAAGTGATGATGCATTCATGGCTGTGGTGAATTCTGGGAAATGATGATGCATTCATGGTTGTGGTGAATTCTGGGAAATGATGCATTCATGGCTGTGGTGAATTCTAGGAAATGATGCATTCATGGCTGTGGTGAATTCTGGGAAGTGATGATGCATTCATGGCTGTGGTGAATTCTGGGAAGTGATGATGCATTCATGGCTGTGGTGAATTCTGGGAAGTGATGATGCATTCATGGCTGTGGTGAATTCTGGGAAATGATGATGCATTCATGGCTGTGGTGAATTCTAGGAAACGGTGATGGCAGAGCTGTGATGAATTCTGAGAAGTGATGACATCATAGCTGTGAAATCTGGGAAATGATGACATCATAGATGTGGTGGATCTTAGGAGATGAAAACACTATGTCTGTGGTAGATTCTGGGAAATGATGATGACGACATGCCATTTGTATCCTGGGAGATGATGGGACAGGATGTTTGTGGTGGATTCTGGGAGGTGATGGCAACAGCATGTTTTGGTGATCCTGGGAGATGAGGACACCATGGTTGTGAGAAATCTTGGGAGACAATGATGACACTGTCAGTGGAGGTAATTCCTGGAAGATGCTATTAGTTGAGGTGTGTCTGATGGGATTCTGGGAAATGGTAATGGTTAACATTTGACTCCACACGTGATGCCAATAGAGTGGTGGACATTGGTTAGCACTAATGTCATCATCAGCAAAGTCAGCAGCATGTGCAGCCCAGCCCGTCCCCTCCAATAGGAGGCGAGGACTTTGTTGGCAGAGTTAATGTCTTCAGGTATGGCAGAAACGAATGACACCAGCCTTTGGGCCATCTACAAGTCCCAAGACTCTAGGAGCCTGGTGGGTCAGAGCGGCCTTCCCTGGAGCAGAAGCTCATCCATGGACACTATTCCATGGACTCACTGCTCAGGCCCAACTTCCTTTAAAGGGGCTGGAGAACATCTTGAGGGTCATGTCCCTTGGGTCAGGGGAAGAAGCCATCGAGTCAAGCATGGAGAAGTGAGGCGAGGACTCTGATGACACCATAGCTATCAGTGGTCACCAGAGTGGAGACTGCCTCTGAGAAGGAAGCTCTCGGTGTCAATGTCCCAGCCACGAGGCCTCACTACCAACACCCTCCAGATGGACCATCGCCGTGGCCTCCCCAGGGTTGACATCCCTCGGAATCCATTTCAGGACAGCCTGCTTTCTCTGGCATCTTCCCAGGGTGCTCCTCAACTGGGCACGCCCCCACCTTCTCACAACAGCGTGGCACAGCGAAGTGTCTCCTGGCGTCATCTCCAAGTGAGTGACATCTGTTGGTGACACCACAGAAGGACCTCATCTTGGAGAGGTCCCAGGAGCAGGTGGTAATTTCTGGTCATGACATCACATCAAGAGGCACTGTCCCTGTGATGGCGCCATAGGGCACAAGGCACCTGCTCTGGTGATGGCAGGAGGGAGGGAGGCAGAGTCCTGGGACAGTGGTGTGGAAAGGGGATCTGATCTTCTGGGAGGACACAAATGGCAGGGCACGGTCACCCGCTATGTGTCACAAGAAGATGGCTTTGTCTGTGGTGATGGCATCAGGGGATGGAGACGTCTTCTCCATAACCAAGAGACAGGAGGAAAACGTTTCCCTCGTGAGGAGAATTGTAGTGGAGGCCTGGGAGGTCAAGGTGACATGAACCAGTCTCAAGAAGTGTCTCAAGACTTGTCTCTGCAGTGACTTGATGGGAAGGAGCCTTGGCTTCTATAGATGATGGGATGGGACAAGGCATTGTCTGCAGTGACATCACAGGAAAGGAGTCTGTGGTGAT
Organism: Rhizomys pruinosus; assembly: GCA_009823505.1. Taxonomy (NCBI): domain Eukaryota; kingdom Metazoa; phylum Chordata; class Mammalia; order Rodentia; family Spalacidae; genus Rhizomys; species Rhizomys pruinosus. The sequence continues at coordinate 20,016 of VZQC01003114.1, read as the reverse complement.
GTCATGCAAAATGCACATAGCCTCACAGGCAGGCCTCTTCCTCTGTGGTGACCTCATGGGAAGGAGGTTTCTTCCCTAGTGATGACCGGTGTGCAGGCCCCTTCCTCTGTGATGACATCATGGGAAGGAGGCCTTGGTTCAAACAGTGACAAAGTAGGAGAGATCTCATCCGCTGTGATATCCCCAAAGGAGGCATGGTCTCTGGTCCAAGGGCCCATCTGGCCTCAGACCCCTGGAGTGTGTGATGAACTTATGTCTGGGATCCTGGCTGGGAGGAGCCGGCCTCGGAGGCCTACTCGGGCCCCCAGCCTCCAACCCGGCCTCAGACAGTCACCTCATTCTTGCTTGCAGTGCGCAGGTGCTGGGGCAGGTGATGCCCGGGGATGAACTGCAGCTGCTCCAGGGTGCCCTGGCGCTGGAAGGGAGGCCTGCGGGCCAGCGTGCCCCCACCCCCGCCGGCGTCGGACATCCAGGCCGGCTGAGGAGACCCATGAAGGGCATGGTGATGGTGGGCGTGCAGGCCGGATGGAGGCAACCCATGCAGAGGTGTGGATGGTCCCCCAGGCCCCAGCAGCAGGTTGGAGTGGGAGGCAGCTAGGCTGGCCCGGGCGGTGGACTCCGGGGGTAGTGCAGGACTGCGTGGGGGTGACAGCAGGTGCTCCCGGCTCTGGCGCAGAGCTTCCGGTGAGGACAGCAGCAGGTGCTCCTGAGACACCAGGCGAGCCCGAGGCAGCGTAAACTCATAGCGGGAAGCCCGGCCGTCGCCCAGCAGATGCTCCTGAGACATGACCCGCCTGGGGTTGGGCGCAGGCGCGAGGCTCAGCTCCTCCGGGCCGCCCCAGGCATCCATGCGGTAGCCACCTCCGGTGCCAGGTCGCCGAAGTGCGTGCAAGGGCAGCGTGCCACGAGGCATCTCCAGGTGTCTGCGCTTCAAGTAGGCCTCGTCCAGATCTTTCTCAGCTGGGGGAAGAGGGGAAAAAAAGTTAGAGTGAGGGGATCCCTTGCCAGCCCAGAACCTCCCCCCCGCCAGCCCTCTTACACCCAACCCCAGCTGCACCCAGAAGGTCCTAAAGTTTGATCAGCAAGAAGGACGTTGTGGCTCACAACCGCAGCACTTGGGAAACTGAGACAGGATTACCACGTTTTTATTTTATTTAATTAATTAATTTATTTATTTATTTATTATTTATTGATTGATTGATTACCACATCTTTGAGGACAGCCTGAGCAACATAACGAGTCCACAACAACATGGGCTAGGAAGTAAGACTCTGTCTCAAACCAACAAAATATAAACAAACAAAAGCCAAACCAACCCAACAGATCTCAGGTAAAAAACTAGGAAAAAAGCCAAAGGGGCCTGGGCGTGGTGGCGCACGCCTTTAATCCCAGCACTTGGGAGGTAGAGGCAGGTGAATCTCTGTGAGTTCAAGGCCAGCTTGATCTACATAGAGAGTTCCAGGACAGCTGGGGATGCAGGGAGACCCTGTCTCAAAGAAAAACAAAACAAAAACAAAAACAAAAAAAAACCTAAAGGGATCCAAATATTTGGAGGGGCTGTCAGACTGCTGGAGGTGACCCCAGGCCATTCCCTGAATTCCTGTTCCCCAGACTCACCCAGTCTCTTGAGGGAGGAGTAGCGGTTGAGTTCCGATTTCACAGCAGCCTCATAAGATGGGGGAAGATGTGAGAGGTTGTGGAAAGACCGAGAGCAGGACAGTGTGGAGTAGTGTAAGGAGGGGCTGGGCGGTGGCATGGCCCGCCAGTCTGCAGCAGAGAGGAGACCCAGTCAGTGTAGCCTCCTCCCTCCAGCCCAGGAGTCTAGGCCCCAGCCCTCCTCCCATCAATCCAGGAGTCCAGACCCCAGCCCTCCTCTCTTAGACCCAGGAGTCCAGACCTCAGCCCTCCTCCCTCAGACCCAGGGGTCCAGACCCCAGCCCTCCTCCCTCAGATCCAGGGGTCCAGACCCAGCCCTCCTCCCTCAGACCCAGGAGTCCAGACCTCAGCCCTCCTCCCCCAGACCCAGGGGTGCATACCCCAGCCCTCCTCCCTCAGACCCAGGAGTCCAGACCCCAGCCCTCCTCCCTCAGACCCAGGAGTCCAGACCTCAGCCCTCCTCCCCCAGACCCAGGGGTGCATATCCCAGCCCTCCTCCCTCAGACCCAGGAGTCCAGACCCCAGCCCTCCTCCCTCAGACCCAGGAGTCCAGACCCCAGCCCTCCTCCCTCAGACCCAGGGGTCCAGACCCCAGCCCTTCTCCCTCAGACTCAGGGGTCCAGACCCCAGCCCTCCTCCCCCAGACCCAGGGAGTCCAGACCCTAGCCCTCCTCCCCCAGACCCAGGAGTCCAGACCCCAGCCCTCCTCCCTCAGACTTGGGGGTCCAGGCCCCAGCCCTCCTCCCTCAGACTTGGGGGGCCAGGCCCCAGCCCTCCTCCCTCAGACTTGGGGGTCTAGGCCCTAACCCGTTTCTCTTGGACCTAGGACCCAGGCTTCAGCGTCCTCCGTCGAAGGCCCAGGGCCTGGGTAGGTAGGACACTCAGGTTCTAGCCTGTGAGGCTCCAGCCTTTAGGACCCTCTTTCTTTCCCAGCACTGTGGACAGGGTTGTGGCTGAGGCTGACAGCACAGTCCAGGTTGGGAACCGCTGGCATTTGTCAGCACCCACTGGGTCTCGGCCCCAGCTGGGGGTGCATTCCACGCATCTTCCCCAAACTTGGCAGGAGGGAGATGACCACTTCCGGTGTCCCCTCCAGGACACTGCAGCTGCCTTGGTGGCCAGCCAGATGCGAGCACTCGCTCACAGGCTTTACTCCGGCTCCACCCAGCACCAGGCTGGGGCTGCCCACAGTGGGGCTGCAAGGACCCCAATCCCTGGGGCGCCTCGGCCCTCTGCGTACCCAGTGTGGCAGAGCGGTGCTTGGGACTGTTGACGTTGTAGTGCAGGTGATCTGAGGGACCGAGAAGGGAGGTGACGTCACTGTCATAGCCATCCCAGCAGGCACTGCTTCCCGGAAGTGGCACACTTCCGGTTCCCGGTTCAGCGCTGCCTCCCCCCATTATTGGGGCCCTGTAAGCTGACCCATGTTATTGGCCCCCTTGAGGGAAAGTGAGACTGGGGACCTGAGCATGTGGATGCAGGCTCATGGCTGGGGAATGAGATGTTCCTTTCCCACATGCACCCCAGTACCCAGACCACAGTCTGGGAGTCTCTACCCTGCTTCCTCTCACCATTCAGGCCAGGTGGCCCACTGATACCACATCTCTGCCTTGACCTGAACCTTCCTCTGGATCATCAGACCAGCCTGTACCCTCCTCCCAGGTCGCTGCTAAAGTCACACAGTGTTTGCCCGTCCATCCACCACTCAGAATCTTTTCATGGTTTGCCGCTGCCTGAAGGGCCAAGTGGACCTTGGGAGTGGAGTCTAAAGGCTTCTGCGACCTGGCCCCAGCTTCCATCTGCAGCCTCATTTCCCTCCAAGCCCCCCAACTTCTCCCTTCTTCTCACAGAGGCCTGTGTAGTCCTGGCTGAGTCCGGCCACAGGGCTTTTGCACAGTGTCTTACGCTGGTCCCAATGCCTTGAATCCCTCCCTCTCCCTCTTTCCCTGAAGAATTAAACCGCCCTCAGGATCCAGCTGCATATTCAGGCCTGAATCAGTGGCACAAGCCTGTAATCCTAGCACTTGAGAGGCAGAGGCAGGAGGAGAAGTTCAAGGTCATCTCTGGCTGCAGAAGAAGTTTAAAGGCCAGTCTGGACTACATGAAACTATGTAAACCAAACCCCTGGAAAAAAATACAATGAGAAGTGAAAACCAAATCCATGGTGCTAGAGTGGTTAAGAGCACTGGCTGGGGCTGGAGAGATGGCCTAGCAGTTAAGAGCACCAACTGCTCTTGCAGAGGACCCGGGTTCGATCCCCAGCACCCACATGGCGGCTGAAAACCCTCTTTAACTCCAGTTCCAGGGACACCCTCTTCTGACCTCCGCGTGCACTGCACGACACGGGTGCACAGACCTACATGCAGACAGTACATTCATACACATATGAAAATAAATTTTAAAAAATTAAAAAAAAAAAAAGCACTGGTTGCTCCTGTAGAGGATCCAAGTTCGGTTCCCAGCACCCACATGGGGGCTAACGACTGTCCTTAACTCCAGATCCAGGGCCTCTGATGCCCTCTTCTGGCCTCCACAGGCATTGCACACACAGATACACTTATTTCATGCAGGCCAGTGGCAGACGCCTTTAATCCCAGCACTGGGGAGGCAGAGGTAGGCAGATCTCTGTGAGTTTAAGGGCAGCCTGGTCTATAGAGTGAGGTCCAGGACAGCTGGGGCTACAGGGAGACCCTGTCTCAAGGAGACAAAAAAAAATTAAAACAAAGCAAAACACACTAAATCAAACCAAACCAAACCCCAAGATTCAGCTTCAATGTCCCTTAACTACTATTGAAATCATGCCGTTCACTCCCGAGCCCAGCTCCAACCCAGCCTCCTGAGCTCTCTTTCCCCTAATGCCTCTCTTTAACATGGGTTCCAGAAAACAGTTCTACCTCTCCTTTAAGGGGTGGAGCCCAGGACCCCGTGCATGCTAGGAAAGTTTCCTGCCACTGGAGTGAACTGTATGGCCAAACCCCTCACTCACTGCCGGATTCGCAGCAAATGGTCTACAGTGACTCCCACCTGTAACCCCCTTAAAGGTGGGTTTTAGGCAAGCCCTCCACCCCAGCCCTTTGTTGACTGAACCAAGCTCTTGCTGTTTAACTCAAGCTGGCCTGGAACTCTCTATGTAGCCCAGGTTGGCCTCCAACTCTTCGTCCTCCTGCCTCGATCTCCGTTCAGTTCTGGGATTACATCTGTGTGCCTCAACTCTTTTCCATTCACTTCTGTGTCGCTGCCCTGCTGTGAACAGCTCTGTGGCTCCCTGCCGTCTTCAGAACGGAGTTCCTCAGCTCAGCCTAACACCGAAGACATTTTAGAACTCTGGTCGCGCATCTGGGTACATCATAAACTTGGTTCCAGCCATGCAGCCACCCGGAGTCCCATTCTGGGAGAAACCCCTTCAACCCCTCAGAGCAGACCAGAGCCTTTTCTGCCCCCTCGAGTCCTCTGTAGCTTCTCCCAAGATGAGCAGGATGATGTCGAAAGGAAAAATGAATGGTTCGGGACTGATGGAGCAGACTAGTGGGGTAGTGGCCATGGTTCTGCTGGGCAGCAGGAGGCCAGGGTCACTCCACTCGGGGAGGGCATGGCCACAGGGGTCAGGGCGTGGCCACCACTCACACTCACTCACCCAGGTTGGGGGGCTTCACGGTGTTGTACAGGTTTTTGGGCGTCCTGGGAGCCATGCTTTCAGGGCCTCCAAGCCCTGGGGTCAAGGAACTACTTCTGGCTCGGTCCGGGCGAGTTCCAGGCCCCGCCTGATGCCTCAGAATGTCCACTAGAGCTCTGGAGGCGGAAAAAGGAACGATGGATGGATGGTCAGGGACCGGTGGGATGAGAGCCAGATGAGGGAGGACCCAGGCGTCGTTCTTTTCCTTCTCCTCTCCTCTGAGGAGTCTGTAGCTCAGCAATATGGTCTGGCTTTTGCTACGTCCTGTCCAGTGTTGGCCTTACTAGGCTCCTTCAAGATCGCCTTCTCCCCTTCCTCCATATCCTCCCATCTGGCCCTGTACTACCCTGAAGCCTGGACCTACTTCCTGTTCCTTAGGCAGGCTTCCTCGTTCCTCCATGTAGGCCGACTGCAAACCTAAAGTTTTTCCTCTTTGTAGTCCTTCGAATCAGACCTCCAAAACACATCACCCATCAGCCTACTGCTCTCCACCTCTCCCAGCTGGAAGTCACAGCTATGGCTTCCTGGTCTCTTATGGCTGTCCCCACCTCTGTAGTCTCCCTACACTGACAACCTCAGGACACCAAGCTGCATGCGCCTCCAGTGGCTCCTCGAAGCACACAAAATAAACTCAGCCCTCATCTGTTCCTCTTCACCTCCTCACACAGCATGTACAGACAGGTCACCCCATGTGCATGCCTGTTCTCTTTGAATGGAATAATCCCTACAGCGATACTACAGACCCTTTCTGACCTTCAACCAGTATCCCACCAAACCAGCACTTTCCACTATTACCTGTGTCTGCAAACACACACACACACACACACACGCATGCAACTCTTAACATTGCTTGGTTTTCTTCACAGCAGATATCAATATCTAAAGTTATAATTCACACATGCTTGGTGGTTCCACCACAAATATTTAATGAGCACTTATTCTGCCAGGGTTCTATATGAATTAGTTCAGGGTTGGATTAAACCGAGGTCTGTTTCTTACCTCTCGTGGTCTATGCAAGGGAATGCAGGCACAGAGAGTTTAAATAAAGCCAGGCCCGACCGGAAGGATTGGAATTTTTTTCCCCTTCTGAAGCCCCAGCTCCTGACCGGCAGAAGGTGCTCAAGAAATATTTACTGAACAAATGAAGGTCTGAGCTCCCTCAGCCTCCCATCCCATCAGGGGACCTGTCCTCTGGCTCCAGGAGCCACTGTAATCACCCCGGGTCATCTATGTGACCATACCCACCGGGTCGCCCCACCGCCCCTGAGTGGGCCCCGTCTCCACATGTAGCTCAAGTTCTTACTGTCGGCCACGCCCCTAATCAGGTTGCTAGACCTCCTACTGGCCAGGCCCTGCCTCTTAAGCAAGTTGCTGTATTTCCTAGTCTCCAGGCGTGGTCCCGGTCAGACTGCTCCAGTGCCCAACACGCGGACCCCAGCCCAAACATATTGCTGCGCCTCCCATTGCCTGGGCTCCGCCCCCATCAGATCGCACCACTTCCCAGTGCCAGCGCCCCGCCCCCACCAGATAGCCCCACCCTCCGCTAATGACCTGGGCCCCGTCCCTTCAGATCGCCCCACCCCCTAGCCTCCAGCCAAGTGCACACGCACCTGGGCACGTTGATTTCTCTGTGCGCCCTGGGCGCACGCGACGCTTTGCTGAAGGCCACTTTGGCGCCGACGCCCACGGCCAGGGCGAAGCTGATGACTCCGCACACCACATAGGCCGTGCTGCCTCCGGGGCCCTCTCCCCCACGCCCCCCAGCGCCCCCTGCCCGGCCCCCTTCCAGCCACCCCGCCTGGCCGGGCCCCGGCCCCCCGCCCACACCCCCTACGCCCCCTGCGCCCCCGGCTAGCGGCGGCGGCGTGGTGGCCCAGCGCGGGGTGTCGTAGTTGGAGCAGGAGGCTTGCGCCAGGCGCATGTGGCGGTGCTCGCAGCAGAAGCGGTAGTGGCAGGTGCCGCAGCAGAAGCGGTAGGAGCCGGTGCTGCAGTTGAAGGTGGCGTCGTACTGGCCCATGACATCGTAGTAGCCGTGGCAGAGCTCGGCGGGAGGCGGTGCCCGAGCCGCCGCGCCCGCGCCCCCGCCCCCGCCCCCCGCGGAGCCGGTCCTCGTGGCGTTTGCGACGAACGAGCCCGAGCGAACACTGCCGAACCGCCCAGCGAAATAGCGTCAGGCGCCGCAGGTGCGCCAGCAGCGCGGGCAGCGGGCCCGGGGCCGCCGCGCTCGTGCCGTTGGGTGGGCGCGCCCCGGCCGGGCCTGCGGTGGAGGCCAGCAGCGCGACGGTCCCGAGGAGCAGCAGGGCCGGCATGGCACGCGCGGGAACGCCAGGCTGCGGATCCCGGAGCGGAACTGCAGGGGCGGGAGAGGGAAGCCAGAGAGAGAGAGTAAAGAGGGGCGCACGGGAGGAGGAAAGGAAGGGTCGGTGGAGGTGGGGAGGGGCGCACAGAAGTTAGAGAACACCGCCGAGAAGGGGTGAAGGAAGAAGGCAGAGGGGAGAGTGGGAGAAAGATAATGGGGAAATGTGGGGGCGTGGGCACAGCAGTGAAGGAGAGGGAGGGAAAAAAAGGTCGAGGGAGGCTTTGTGAGGAGAGAATTGAGCAAGGGATGGGGACGGGAAGAAAGGAAGAAGACAGACAGAACAACATGGGGCTGGGCATGTGGCCAGAGGAAGCCAGGAGGGTGGAGCAAAGAGAAAGGGAGAGGAAGGAGAAGGAAAGAGGAGGAGGAGGGAGAGAGGAGAATGAGGAGGATGGATGAGGGAGAGGAGGGAAGGGGGAGGAGGGATGAGGGGTGGGAGGGAGATGGAGGGGGAGGGGGAGGAGGGGGCAGGGAGAGAGGAGGAATTGGAGAAGATGAGGTAGGAGGTTAGGGGGAGCGGGAGAGAAGGAAAGAGGGGAGGGGTCGAGAGGAGGAAGGAGGAAAAGATGGGGGAGGGAGGGAGGAGGGAGGAGAGAATGCAGGAATGAGGAAGAGGGGGAGGGAGCAGCGGAGGAGGGGCGAGCGAGGCGAGGGAGGTAGGGAGAGGAGGACGGAAAAAAGAAGAGGAGCGACGGGAGATGGGAGACGGTAGGAGGGGGAGGGCGGAGAGGGAGAGATCGGGGAGTAGGATGGCGGGATGGACTGGAGAGAAAGGAAAGAGGGGAGGGAGAGGAGGGAAGAGGGGAGGGAGAGGAGGAAAGAGGAGGATGAGGAGGGAGAGGAGAATGATGGATGGGGGGAGGAGGAGAAGGAGAACGAGGAGGAGGAGGGGATGAGGATGGGATTCGGCGACGGGAGAGGAGAACGAGGACGGAGGAGGGATGGTGGAGGGAGAGGAGAATGGGAGGAGAGGGGGAGGGAGAGGGAAGAGAGAGGGAGAGGATATACCGAAGAGGAGGCGGAGAGGAGGAGGAAGAGGACGGGGGAGGGACAGGAGGAGGCGGAGGGAGAGGGGAAGAGAAGGGGAAAGGGGCGTGTGGGTTGGAGGGAGAGTAGGAGGACAAGAGGGGAGGAGGGAGAGAAGGGGAATGAGGCAGGAGGAGGGGAGCAGGGGGGGAGAGGGGGGGAGAAAAAAAAAAAAAAAAAAAGGGAGGGAAGAGGAGGAAGGGGGAGAGAGGGGACATGAGGGGAGGAAGGGAGAGGAGGGGGAGGGGGAGGGAGAGGAGGCGGAGGAGGGATAGGAGGGGGAGTAGAGAGGAGGGAGAGGAGGAGGAGGAGGGAGAGCAGAAGGAGGAGGGATGATTGGAAGGGGCAGAGATGGGAGGAGGCGGGAGGAGAAGAAGGAAGGAGGGGGAATGGAGGGGGGAGGAGGGAGAGAAGAAGGAAAGGAGGGGAGGGATTAGGAGAAGGAAAGGAGGGGGAGGAAGAGGAGGCGGGCGAGGAGAATGAGGAGAGGAGGGAGAGAGGAGAAGTCACGTTTCCCCATAGACGGGAGGGACAGGGGGGGAGGGGAGAGGAGGAGGAAGGAAGAAAGTGAAGGGAAGAGGAGGAGGGAGGTAGGAAGAGGACGAAGATGAGAGGAGAGGAAGGAGGAAAGAAGAGGAGGAGGAGGGAGAGAAGGATCACGCAGGAGGAGGAGGGGATGAGGAGGAGGAAAATGAGGGGGAGGAGGAAGAGGGAGTGAAGGAATAGGGAGAGAGAAGAGGAAGAAAAAGGAGGGGAGAGAGGAATGAAGAGGGGAGAGCTTAGTGAGAGCTAGCTTTTCACTGAGGTGCCGAAGCCAAGACAGCCATGTCTAGCAGGTCTGTTCCGGTGAGACTTCTAGGAGCTGAGCAGCTAAGCAGGAAATGCCCACTATAAACCCAAGAGGTTTAGGTACTGTAAAATAAAAAGTCCCCAAGGTTATAATTAAAACGCCAGGCACAGGGCACACCACGTGGAATTTTCCAGCTTCTCCCTCGAGGCTAGACAGGGGAAAAATTTTCTCAAGTGTGTATGCCCAGCCTTGCCTTACATGGTGAGTAAGGCCAGTAGGGGCTAACCCAGGGGATAATCTCCTGTCTGAAGAAACAAACCAATGAAATTCCCCCTGGTAGTGCGGACACAAGTGCTGTGGTTAAGACCTGCTGGCTCAGAGGTTAAGAGCACTTCCTGTTCTTGCAGAGGAAGAGTTTGGTTTCCCATCAACCTATGTTCTGGCTGGCGCACAACTGTCCTGGGAACGCCACCTGCCCTCCCGTGCTTCTCATGGCCTCTCTGCCTCAACAGGCATCCAGCAAGGCACTGCGCTACACACAGGGACACGGACACTACTAGGGCACCACACACACCCACCACCCACACACACCCACACACACACAAGATAACTAGGGGCTGGAGAGATGGCTCAGCGATTAAGAGCACTGCCTTTTCTTGCAGAGAACGGGTTCAATTCCCAGCACCCACATGATGGCTAACTGGCTGAAACTCCAGTTCCAGGGAATTTGATGCCCTCTTTAGGCCCTGGGGCACTCGACGACATTGTGTGAACTCTCACATGGGCAGGCAAGGGAGAGTTGGCTTAGTGGTTGAGAGCGTCGACCGCTCTTGCCGAGGACCTGGGTTCGATCCCCATCACTTTCCACATGGCAGCTGAGAACCGTCTTTGACAATCCAAATTTCCAGTGAAGAACTCCAGTTCCAGCGGGAATTCCGACGCCCTCTTTTGACCTCCGCGGGGCCGCATTGCACGACACGGTGTTGCACAAACTTGCCTGCAGACCACGTTATCAATTCCACCACATAATACTATCAGAAAATAAATAAACAATTATAAAAAAAAAAACACCTTAAAAAAAAAGATAAAAATTTTTTTTTTTTTTTTTGAGAGATAGCCTAGCATGTTAAGAGCGCCGACTGCTTTACAGAGGACACTGGGTTCATCCCAGCACCCACATGGTGGCACGAACCGTCTGAACGCCAATTACAAGAACTCCAAGTTCCAGCGGGAGTCCGACGACCCTCGTTCGACCTCCGCGTCTATTGCACGACAGGGTGCCAAACTTGCATTGCAGGCAGTACATTACATAACATATAAAAATAATAAAATTAATTAAAAATAAAAAAATCGAAGCCTGGCCTGGTGGTTTGCCCCGCCTTAATCCCAGCAATCGGGAGACAGAGACAAGCTGATGGATCTCTATGCAGCAAGGCCAGCTTAGTCTATATAAGTGAGTCCAATTCAGGTAAGGCTACAGGTGACCCTTTTGTCTCAAAAAAAAAAAAAAAGAAATAGGCTAATAGATTAAATAAACAAAACAAAAAATGGACTTACAGCTATCTGGTCTTTAATTATGAAATATCTTCCTCCTAAACCTCCCTCTCACACACATACACACACAAACAATTTTTTTTTTTTTTTTAAACATTCTATTTAAAAAGAGTAAGATTTATTTCATTTAAGTTTATGCCCAATATTTGGAGGCACAGTTTTTCAGGTTTTAGAAGAAACATATTGAATGTGTGTGGGTGATGACAAGAGATGTGGGACTGAGGGGGTAGGTCAGAAGGGCAGGTCTTCCATCTGTCTCCATGACAACGGTCCAGGCAGGTTGAGGACAGGCCCAGCAGAGTGGGTAGGAGTGGATATGGGGGTGGACTGATGCCTGGCGGGGATCCTCCAGAGGCGAGGCCTCGAGGATGAGGAGGTGGGGTAAGCAATCGGTTCAGAGTGGGGGACGGAGGGGGAGGCAGGCTCTGGGGTGGTTCCCCTCAAAGCCTCCCCTTCCCTCCACAGGATGACATTTTGACAACCCTATTGGAGACAGACGCTCAGAGGCTTCCCTTGGCTCAGTGCGCAGGCTGTGCACAGTGCAGGGCACCTGTTCTAGAAGCAACCCTCGCCTGAGGGTCCTAAGTCTCCTCCCTGGGCAGCTGGGAGCATTGAGGATGCAGCTGGGAATATATCCACCGTCTACTGGTTCCTGTTGGTCTGGGGGTTGACCTTCTCGTTAGGGGGGAGGGTTGTCAGACACAAATATCACGGGCCCTGCAGACTATAGAGGGGAAACACTGAGAACTGACAAAGCAGCTGAAGGAGGGTGGGTGGGTGAGATGCATTTAGTAAACATCATTAGGTGTTATTTGTCCTTTTCCACTGTGTGCAGAACATGCAGATACACTGCCAACCAAGTGCTAGAAAGCTCTGATGGGGAGATGGTGTTCAGCATGCCGGGGTTCCCCAAGCCTCAGCCCTACCCCCCCCCAGTGGAGTCTCAACTGTTTTTCTGAACGGGTCTCACTTTGTGGCCCAAGTTAACTTTGAACTCATGAATGATTCTCCTGCCTCAGCTTCCCAAGTTCTGGAATTACAGAGCTGTCATGCTTGGGTACATTCATTCTCTCTCTCTCTCTCTCTCTCTCTCTCTCTCTCTCTCTCTCTCTTTCCTTTCTTCCTCCTCCTTCCCCTCCCTTCCTCTGCCACCCCAACCCATCTCATCCTACCCTCATTTGGTTTTACTGTTACAGGGTCTCATGTAGCCTCAAACTCACTCCGTAACTGAGCCTGGCCTTGAACTCCTGCGTGCTGGGATTACAGGCACACACCACCATACCCCACCTTTAACTTTCCCTTCTAGCTCTAGATTGGGCCCCTTCCTTGAACTCCAGCCTAGACCATCCCACTGCCTACTGGGTACCCTCCTGCTGCTGTTTAAGGGATGTCTGAGAAGTGTCTTGGCTCACACTGTGGAAGAACTTGGCAGCTCATTAAAAAATTAAACAGAGTCAGATGTAGCGACACAGGGCTGTTATCCCATCTGCTTGGGATGCTGAGGCAGGACGATGGGAAGCAGAGGCCTCCCTGAACTACAGTGAATTCAAGGCCAGTCTGGACAGTGGAGCAAAACCCTGCCTTGAAACAAAAAGATGGCTAGGGTGTATCTCCATGGTAGAACACTTACGTCGTGTGTTTGAGGCTCTGGGTTCAATCCTGAGTAACATGCATGCATGAGTGTGTGCATACACACATATACACACACATTAAACATAGTTCACCACAGAAACTAGTGATTCTACCCCTCCTTGGTATTTACCCCAAAGAACTGAATATATATATATATATATATAAAATCTCCACACAAAAACGTATTCATGATTGTTCATGGCAGCTCTATGAAAAATAGTCAAAAAAGTGGAAATGACCCAAGTGTTTATCAACAGATTAATGGAAGAACAAATTTGGTACATTCATACAGTGGACGAATATTCAGCCCTGAAGATGAATAGCACTGATACATACTCCAACACAGGTGAATCTGACGAACATTGTGTTAAGTGAAAGAACCCAGATATGGGGCTGGAGAGATTGCCTAGTGGTTAAGAGTGCCGACTGCTCTTGCAGAGGACCCAGGTTCAATCCCCAGCACCCACATGGCGGCTGAGAACCATCTTAACTCCAGTTCCAGGGGAATCTGACACTGTCTTCTGACCTCCGTGGCATTGCATGACACGGGTGCACAGACCTACATGCAGACAGTACATTCATACACATAAAAATAAATAAATAAATAAATAAATAGGGGCTGGAGAATTGGCCTAGCAGTTAAGAGCGCCGACTGCTCTTACAGAGGACCTGGGTTCAATCCCCAGCACCCACATGGTGGCCGAGAACCGTCTGAAACTCCAATTCCAAGAGAACTCCAATTCCAGGGGAGTCCGACACCCTCTTCTGACCTCCGCGGCATTGCACAACACGGGTGCACAAACTTGCATGCAGGCAGTACATTCATACACATACATAAATAAATAAAATTAATAAACATTAAACAAATATTTATTAAATTATATATCTATATATATATATATATATATATATATATAAATATATAAAGAAAAAGAACCCAGACATAAAATATTACACAGTGGCTTGGCATGGTGGCACACACCTTTAATCGTGGCACTGGGGAGACAGAGGCAGGTGGATCTCCGTGAGTTCAAGGCCAGCCTGGTCTACATAGCGAGTTCCAGGACAGTTGGGACTACAAGGGGACCCTGTCTCGAAAAGATTAAAAAAAAAAGTCAGGTAATTGTGGGTTCAAACTTTAGCCAGGTGTAGTGGCACATGCCCAGCACTCAGAGGTAGAGGCAGGCAGATCTCTGTGAGTTCAAGGCCAGCCTGGTCTACAGAGTGAGCTCTAGGATAGCTGGGACTAAAATGGGAGACCCTGTCTCAAAAAGACCAAAAAAAAAAAAAAAGTGAAAATTACACAGTATATGATCTATTTACAGGAAATGTCCACAACAGTCAAACTTATGCAGACAGAAATTCTATTGATTAGTTTATATCTTAGAGTTGGGGGGAAGGGTAGAGGGGCCATGGCTTCATGTGTATAGGGTTTCCTTTCAAGTTGATGAGAATGTTCCAGAACTAGGGTTGATGAGATTGCTCAGTGGGTAAAGGTGCTTGCTGCCAAGTCTGACGACTTGAGTTCTTTCCTTGGGTCCCACATGGCAGAAGGAGAGACCTGATTCCTATAAGTTGTCCTATGAATCCTGGTGCACATACACAGACACACACACACACACATGCATGCATGAATAGATAAATATAATCATAATAGAGGAGAATGTCTTTGGATGGTATAGATGATCCCATAGCTCAAGGAATATGCCAGACACCACCGAACTGTACATTTAAAATGGCTAAAAAATAATAAATTAAAAATATTTCATTTATTATTTTATGTGTATGAGTGTATTGCTTGCATGTGTGTAAATGCATCCATGTCTTTCAATGCCCACGGAGGTCAGGAGATGGCATCAGATCCCCTAGAACTGGAGTTACAGATGGTTGCTAGCTGCCTTGTGGATGCTGGGAATTTAACCCGGGTCCTCTGCAAGAACAGCTATTGTTCTTAACTGCCGAGCCCATCTCTCAGCCCCAAATAAAAAAACTATTTTTGACAAACAAAAAAAAAAAAAAAAAAAAAATAAAGAGGGGGGGGGGCCGGAGGAGATGGTACTCCTAGCAGTAAGGTGCCAAACTTGTCTTCAGAGGACCGGGCGGGTTTTGGTTTCGGTCACCAAGCACCCTACATGGCGTGCTGAGATACATCTGTAACTTCCGCTTCCAGGGATATCGACACCTCTTCTGCACCTTGCGGAATTTGTCAGACATGATGCAAAATCTACTGCAACTAGTAATTCATAACACATAAAAAAAACCCAAAAAAAAACAAAAAAATGTGGAGCCGGGCTGGCTGACCCGCTTGTTCATCACCGAATTTGGGGAGGTGAGTTCAAGGTCATCTTTAGCTACTTTAGTGAGTTTGGGACCCCTTCCTGTGAAAAAAAAAAAATCAAACTAACACAAAATAGTCAGATGACATCAACAATTTCTGTCTCAGCCAAGCCATGCGGTTTCTGTTCATTAACAGTCGCGAAGTCTCACTGTACCCTACCAGCGGGAAGTGCACCGTTTTTTCCTTTGCTTCATTGTCCTAAAAGTAAGCCTCGACTTTCGTGCCTGGAGCACCTGATATTGTCGTGTCTGGGACCCCCTTCCCGGACTTCCCTTCAGATGGTTCGCCTGTCATCTCAGTGCTGTGAAGCAGCTCCAGACTTGCCGAGGGGTTCTTTGCCCCCAGTGGGACGTCTCCTGCTTCGATGCACAGGACAACACACATGAGCCTTTCCGTTTGCCCACCCCGCCCCCGCCCCCAGTCTAGAATGTCCATGGAGGCAGATGGTTTGGTCCACATTACTGCCTCTGCCCAGGACCCAGAACCGGTGTTTGATACATAGTAAAGGCTCAGGAAAATACTTATCTCATGGGGGGCTAGAGAGATGACCGATGGCCCTCAATCGGTTAGTTTAAAGAGCCGGGGCTCTGCTCCCTGCAGAGGATAGAGTGGGTTCCCGCACCACATGGTAGCGAGAAAATGCCTGGTAACGACAAAGTTCCGGGAATCTGTATGCCATATTTCGAATACTTCTTTGCAGGCATTGCACATGGTGTGCTTACATAATGCAGGCAATATACTCGTAAACATAGAATAAAAACACTAAAAAAGTTCCATGGGAAGTGTGTATTTTTGAAAGTATATCAAGTCCAGGTTTCTTGTGTGTCGTCTTGCCTCCTTTCTCTCTCTCTCTTTCTCCTCTTCTCTCTCTCCTCTCTCTCTCTCACACACACACACACACACCACCCCCTACAACACACTGCACCACGCACACGCACACGCACTTCATATGAGAAGGTTCCAAGAGGTGCTATCAGTTGCCTGAACCCCACAGTTCCCTGACTCTGGGCTTTGAACCTGGATGGGGGTTGACTTTGAACCTGGGTCTCCAGGCACTGGTCTAGAGAGTACGCTTGGCTTCATTCCCCAGAGATGGGAATGCCACGAGCAGCCACATGGATTGCTTCGTTCTTTGAGCACTGCTGTGTACAAGCAGGCGTGTTCTACAGTGGATGAAAGGGCTTGGCTGAGAGAGGACAGACACCCACCTGCCGAGGCGAGGCAGCGCCGTGCAGACACTGGAGTTGGAGGATATGTACTCTCGTTCTCTCACACTGGACTGCTCAGACGCGCCACAGAACTGATTCGTGACACATAGCACAGGACACCTAGGCAGTGAGTGCCCCAGATGCAAGGACACTGAGCGTCAGCCTGGTGACACACCTGTAGTCC
Organism: Rhizomys pruinosus; assembly: GCA_009823505.1. Lineage (NCBI taxonomy): Eukaryota > Metazoa > Chordata > Mammalia > Rodentia > Spalacidae > Rhizomys > Rhizomys pruinosus. Next base: position 3,596 of record VZQC01003114.1, on the reverse strand, counting down.
CTTCCAGTGCTTGCGTGCGTGCATGCACGTGCACACACACATACACACCACAGTACACAGACACACAAGCATGTATTTCCACACATTTTAACTATCCGTGCCCAGGAGTCAGACGTCAAGGCGCCCTGGAAACATTATAGCCAAAGACTTGGGCCACTGCACTGGGACACGAGGGAATCCACACCCAGCCTGGCTCTGTCCTGGAGCCCTGTAGGTGCAAGCATGTCCTGGCCTCTGTGCAGAGTCTGCAGCAGGCCAGTGAGGGCCCTGCCCCTGCCCCTGCCCCTGCCCCCCAGCCCCGCCCTGTCAACTTCCCCGCCCCCAGCCCCATTCCGCCCCCGACCTTTCCTGCTCAGCAATGTCTGCCTCCACAGGCAGGGAGAAAAAAAACAGGCTCGACACCCAAGGTTTTGCTGCTATGCACCTTGCCTGGGTCCTGAAACCCAGCTCAGGACTTTAGAGAGCTTCGAGGGGGGGAGCCACGCTGGGGGAGAGGAACCCCCCCCCCCCGAGGCGGCACTAGTCCTAACCCTGCCAGCCGGGGTGGAGAGTCTAGGCTAGGATGACAGGGGTGTGCTGGGCTGGGCAGGATCAGAGGGAGTTGACTCCCGAGGGTCCTCATGCAGCAGGTGGAGGAGGCCTGAGGGAGATGAGAGCGCAGAGAGAGAATCAGGGATGAAGAGACAGAAAGAGCCCACAGAAGTGGTACAGGCAGGGTGGGTGGCAGTGGGAGGTAGAGATGGAGAGAGAGTGTGGGAGACCCAGAGAGGCCTAGAGGGAGTGAGAGAACAGGGATGGGGGGAGTCACCGAGAAGGCGCCTCTAAAATGGCCGGAGTGGGGAGTGGGGTCTGCAGGTGCGGCTGCGCAGGAGGGAGTAGTACGGGTGCGAAGACGCGGCTCCTAGGAAGCTCGGGCTGGAAGGGCAGTTCGCGGTAGGGGTGCGGAAAGCAGGCGGGACTGGAGACGACGCGCGGAAGGAGCCAGGAGGGAGGGGAGGGGAAGGCGTCCTGGCTACCGCAAGGAGATCTCCCGAGGAGCCTCGCCAGGGGCACCGCGCAGCGCCCCTGTCTGTGGCGTGTTGAGGGTCCCTGCCTGGCGACCGGTGTCCGTCCTTCTACCCGGACCCCATGCCTCTGCCTCTGCCTCTGCATCTCTCTCTGTGTCTGCCCGGGCTGGGTCTGTCTGGGCTTCTAGCCTCAGCCTCCCCCCAACCTCGCTCTGCGCCCTCCCCGTGGCCTCCGCACCCGGCCCTGCTGTCCAGGGCGCTCTCTCCCTCTCTCTGCATTTCTGTCCCTCTGAGTATCTATCTCACCCCCATCCCTCCGCTGACCCCCCACCCCTCGGGCCCCCCTACTCTTAAGCCCGGTGGGTGGGGGCGCTGCGGAGAGAGCTGTGTGTTCCCAGCGCAAAATAGACTCCCGTTGCCATGGCGACGCGAGCGCGGCCTCGAGACGCAGGCTTCGGGCTCGGTGTGCGGAGGGGACACCTGGATCCGGAAGGCGGGGGCCGGAGCTTCACGACCAGTGCTCCCGGGGGCTCGGGAGGACGGCTGGGGCTCCTGGGTCTCTGGGGAGGGTGTGCCGGGCTATGTGGCTCTGGGGCCGGCCCTTCTGGGAGGGGGCTGGGCTGCCATGATGCGCCGTGGTGGCGGTGAGGCGGGTCTGATTGCCCCATGAGGTGGTCCCTGCATCCCTGGGCTTCTTAGGCCCCTAAGGCTGGGGAAGGGGACTGCGGTGGAAGTGGGGGGCGCCTGTGGAGTTGCAACAGTCGGATCTCCTAGGGGCTGCAGAATCCTGCGTCTTAGAGGAGCGCGGACCCACTAAGCAAGCTGCAACTGCCCATCCATCCATCTGTCCATCCCTCCACATACCTGTCTCTTCCTCCCCTTCTCCGTGCCTCAGTTTCCCCCTCCTCACCAGGTACGGATGCGCTCACCTCGCCTTCCGGATGCGGGACCCTCGGGGAATCGGGGGGTGGCCGCGTGGGGGCCAGCCGGGGGAGGCAGCGCCAGCGCGTGTCTGCCAGCCGGCGGGGCTGGGCGTGCGCGCGCCGATGGGGGTGGGGGCGGCAGGCAGGGTGGCGGGGTCCCTGGCCGGCAATTCTTTCTCCTGCAGATGCGCACCGGCTTCCGGCTTGCGTGCAGATGTGGCAGTGGCCAGACCTCACCGGTGACTCCCGAGGGCTTGGAACTGGGAAGAGGCACCTCCCCCTCCCCACCTGCAGGAGACCCCTTTTCTTCTGTCTGCAGACCCCTGTAGCCCACCTGGGGCCCCCCAAACCCAATAATGGTTCGGTCCACGGCCACATCAATGTTTATTCTGAGTCTGGGTCCCAGTCTGTGACATTCCTTCCCCCTCCCTTTCCAACTCCATGAAGTGGCCCGCGGCCGAGCCCCTCCTCACTTCCACATCAGCCAATTCTCGCCTTGCACTCAGTAGTCTCATTTGCATTTCCGGAACTAGCTGTCCAATCGGGAGGCACAACCATGTCTCCCCTCCCACAGGGGCGGTACTCCTGGTGGAAGGCACCACTCTTGGGATTCAGGGATGTGGGGGGGGGGGGTAAAAGGCCCCACTGATGTTTAGGTGACAGGAGGGTGAGTGCCCCCTCAAGTCAGGGTCTGGAGTTCAGCAACAAGGGGTTCTGGCCTTGGAAGAAGCCCAGCAGCCCGAAGTCTGGAACTGGCTCCTTAAGGATCTTCTGAATCTGTAGGCAGATGGGGGTTGGGTCAAGAAGTCAAGAATTCCTCTATCTCCATGCTGAGCAATCTGAAGGCCACCTCTTTATCCTCACCTCCCTGGTTCTCCTGACAGCATCTCTTCCCGGGTCAGCCACTCTCTTTAAGTTTTCCTGGGGCCTCCTGCACACCGCAGCTGCCTAACTGAGCTCCCAACTGCCCGCCATCTTGTCTTTGTTGCTTCAGACCACTAAGGGTGGACAGCCCTGTCTTGAGGTCTCTGGTCTTAAAGCCTTCCTCTTCTTCACTAATCTCATCTTTTCCACAGTTCCTTTCATCCCTCAGCTTCCCCACACAAGCCCAAACTGTGCTTATGGACGCTCCATTCATTTACACAACTCTCTTTTGGTTGAACAGGACGAACCAACTATATTTGCTTCAACAAAAATTCTGGCTAAGTTTAGCCAGCTTTCAGCACCCACATGGCGGCTGAGAACCCTCTTTAACTCCACTTCCAGGGGAATCCGACACCCTCTTCTCACCTCCACGGCACTGCACAACATGGGTACACAAACCTACACGCAGACAGTACATTCATACACATAAAAAATAAATAAAATAAAATAAAGAGATCTTGGTTAAATAAATTATAAAAAAATAGTAAAGCAGATTTGGAGTTTATTGAAGATATTTAAAAAGAGATTTTAGGAAAAGGTTGGAGATATAGCACCCTCATGGTAGCTTGCAACCACTGTAACTCCAGTTCCAGGGCATCCAATGCCCTCCCTGGCCTCTGTGGGCATATTATAGTTATGTGGTGCACCTACTTACATATAGACAAAACATTCACACATTAAAACAAGGGATTTTTAGGAGCTGGAGAGATGGCTCAGTGGTTAAGAGTGCCGACTGCTCTTG
>VZQC01003111.1:0-11241 GCA_009823505.1 Rhizomys pruinosus | reverse complement strand
CCAAAAGATCCGCCTGCCTTCTGCCTCCCAAGTTGCTAGGATTAAGGCTCGTGCGCACCACCGTGCCCAGCAAAAAATTAAATTTTTAAAAAAAGAAGACTAAAATGCCTTGGTCTACTCTTCAGGGACCCAGGGTTTGATTCCAAAGCATTAGAGGGTGGGGTTGAGTCTCCAGCTAACCTAAATGGCAGCTAACAATCTTCTGTAACTCCAGTTCCAGTTGGATCTGATACCCTCTTCTAACCTTCCCACAACCAAGGGCAAAACATATCATATTACAAATAATAATTATAGTTTAAAAGAAAGCAAAGGGCAAGGGATTTAATATATTGGGGCTCTGAAGTATTTCGAGATCCTAGTCAACTTGGCAGGACAGGTTGTAGGAGGAGCTGAGGCCTACGAACCTGGGCACAAGTGACCTTATTAGGAAGCAGAGAAAGTGACATTCCAGTTCCCATCTTGCTTTCTCTTTCTGGAGTCTTATTCAGTCCAGGCCTCCAACCCAGTGGAGGGTGCAGCCTACTCAAAGTGGGTCTTCCATTCTCAGTCAGTCCAGTCTAGAAATTCCCTCAACAAACACAGCAAAGGTGTTGCCCCTTTTTTTTTTCTAAATTTGTATGGTATTGAAGTCTGTGCTTGGCGCAATGCACTCTGGATCGGCAGAAGAGGGTGTTGTGCGCTTTGGATTTCCCCTGGAACTTGGAGTTCACCTGGAATTGGAATTAAAGACAGCCACCATGTGGGTGCTGGGATCGAACCCGGGACCTCTGCCAGAACCCGGTTGGTCTCTAACCACCTATGCGTGCCTATCTCTCAGCCCCCTCAACCACCCTTTATAATATATGTTGAAGTCTCTTTCAAGGGGACAGGATTCTTCCCTGTGCCGCCAGCCGGTCCTGGAACTGCTCTTAGATCCAGGCTCTGGCCTTAGAACTCACAAAGCTTTCACTTCTCTGCTCCCAGAGTGCTAGATTAAAGGCATGCGCATCATGTCACCCTTAAGGCAGTGATTTCTGAGGCTAAAAACAATGAGAAGCAGTATCCATTGGTCCATCATATTATTCTATGCCAGCTCACAGAGAAATAGGGGCAACGGCTTTAGGTTGGAGGGAGGGTAGGAGGACGGGTGGGGGACACATTGGAGGAAAAAGCAGCTGATAGGATAATGGCTATTGGTCACCTGCTTCTTCGGACCACATGCACCTCAAGGGCCTAACTCCTAAAATACTGCACCATTCAAGGATCCCAGGATTGTCAATACAAAGTTTGCTGAGAAGGAAAACCAAACCTTGCTGGTAGGTGGATTCTTTTGGGACCTTTGATTTATAAACAAATGGTGTGTATGGCCAGGCATACTGGCTTAAAACTGTAAATCTCCCAGTACTGGTGAGGCTGAGGCAGGAGAAGGAATTGCCATAAGTTTGAGGACCTGCCTGACGCTCTACTGATCCGCAATACACTAGTAAAGTGGTGCTGAAAGGACTGGCGCTCTACTTGTGTTCAGTGATACCTGTCTTCAATCTCAACCCTCAAATTAATAAATGACAACTAGAGGCCAAAGGTTAAAAAGAAAAACTGCTCCCACACCAAGGATTGATTGGCCGCCAAGGACATCTCAAGACTCGTCTGAGATTCAAACTCAAGCTTCTAAGGCAGCGGCAGCCATACACTGGGAGACAGCATAGAGTGACAAATGAGTGAACATCTGACATTAGAAGAGGAAAGTTGAAGGGCTGGAGCGTACTTGGCGCGACAGCGGTAAGGCGCCGCTAAGCCGTGTGGACGCTCAAGACGCACTTAGGTATCACCCTAGGTGCCACCTTGGCTCCCAACCTTTGAGGCTAGAGCGTAAGGGCCAAGATATCTGCGATAACATAGAGACCAAGCTCTACTCAGAGCGAGGCGAACGAGCTCACCTTAAGTTCCGCTCTTACGTCCACTTCTAACCTCTTCGACCTTTTTGCTGCGACGGTGGGCTACGTGCGGACGACATGGGTGCACAGACTTGATGCAGACGGTACATTCATACACATACCAGAAATAAAATTGATTAAAAAAAAAAAAATCACGCTTAGCTATTTTATGAACTAGGGCCAGTGGTCTCAGGGTGTCTAGGGATAATGATACTCATAAAATAAACACCTGCTTCGCGAAAATATTAAAGCGAGGTAAATCTCTCAGAAAGATATACTGACACCGCTGGTAGTGAACCGTCAACGCATAGATCTCCATTCATGCCAGCCATCATCCAGAGTGCCGGTGAGTGCGAGAGTCGAAGTGGCATAACTGGTTGATACTAGTGGGATGCACCAGATTGCAGCACGCACGTCCTTTCTGAAGGCTATACAGGTTCATGCCTTAAGCTACATCTCAGTGGCTCGCTCGCCCTAATGAACATGACGCTTGGTGTTAAAACATGCACATTATCACATGTTTAGATAACCAATGAGCTGACCTCAAATTCTGCAGTCAGTTGTATCTTCCTGCTTTTTCCTGCTAAGGTGCGCTGTGACGCTCTCTCTCGGCATAGTGGCTCCTTAGACTAGGAAAAATCCTTTCGTTTAAGACTTTGGTCTAGGAATCTAAAGGTGGGGTGGGAAACCCCTGCTATCTGTTTGAGAAAAGTCCTGGACTGAAAGGGGAGGTGGAGATGGGCAGAAGCAAAAGGTGTTTCTTCATTTGGCATCTGCGTGTGCTGCAGGTCCTCTTCACTCTTCCCTCCCAATCCCACATTCTACACCTTCTCATTTATTCTTCTGTTTTACCTTGCACCCTACCATCTCTACTCCTTTTCGTTCATAAGACAGTCTTCCCTTTTTCAGTGCTATATCGGGACTTCGTATTTGCTAAGCCTTCTGTATCACTAGGTCTTTCATGATCACCCTTTCTTACCGTGTGTAGGCGAAGAGATGACCCTGTTGATCCGGATTCCTCTCCTCCATCTGGCCACCTATGAGTTTGCATCGCGATGCACCATTCTCCGACTCACGTTAGCCACAGGAGGACTCTAATATGGATCTCTCTTGGGGGTGTGTGGAATTCCAACTTTCTCAAGTTTTTTTTAATTAAATAGTTATTTAAGTAATTTTGGGGAACCTAAAGTATTCTAAATTTCTTTAGTTGTAGATATTTAAAGAAATGCGGACTGAGGGTCTGTGAGAGATGGCTCAAATGGCTTAGAACCATCTTTAAACTCCAGCTCCATGGAGGGGAATCCGACGCTCTCTCTCTCTCTCGAGCAATTGCTCGACCGTGGATGCACGCAAACACTACCCAAAGATACAGGTACACTGAGAATACACAATTAAGACTAGCGTGAATCAAATAATAAAAAAAACAACTTTTTCTAATTATTTTGCTACTCGCGCTCTGATTGAGACATATCCAGATCCTGTTACCTGCTCCTATGTAGAGATTTGTGGGAATACCGTGGTGTGCCCCAATGAGGCCGGCAACGTCTATGCGTCTACCCTATCGAGAATATTTATTTCCATCGGATATGAGGCCAAGGTTATATGGGGTGTGAGATTATCCCATTGATACTGCTAAGACCGTTTGTACTTAGGGTCGTTACTTGAGTAACTTCTCTCTGCTCAGTGTTCTCAACTGGTACTTGGACCGGCAGAACAGAGACAACTTATAAGTGTATCGTGATGAGTATTCTCACCAACCATGTGGTGCTGGGAACTGAACCTGCGGTCCTCTGCAAGAGCAGGTCACACTCTTAACTGCTGAGCAAACTCTCCAGCCACCCACACACACACACACAAATAAAATAAATTTTTTCTTATTTTGATAAATTAAAAAAGAAAAAGAACAAAAAAAAAAAAAAAAAAAAAAAAAAAAAAAAAAAAAAAAAAAAAGAGGCAGAGGCAGGAGAATTCTCTGTGAGGTTACAGGCCAGCGCATGTATCTACATAGTTGGTTCACTGAAGTGAGTTGGGTGCGTACAGGGAAGACCACTTCAATTCAAAAAGATCCAACAAGTTGGGGCCTGTCGACGGATGGAATTCCTAGCGGTAAGAGCGAGGCCATGTAAGACATCCATGCTTCCTCTTAACAGGAGGCGTTCGACAAGCAATGCTCCCTTATGATCCCCTACGCACCCACACTGGCCGCCGCAGAACGTCTGAAAACTTCCAATACAGACGAGAAACCCAGTTCCAGGGGAGTCACGACCGCGTATTTCCTCTTCTGACTTCCGAGCCATTGCACGACACAGGTGCACAAACCTGCAGAAAGTACATTCAAACAAAAAAAAAAAAAAAAAAAAAAAAAAAAAAATAATTTAAATATTTTAAACAATAATAAAAATAAAAGACCAAAAAGAAAAAAAAAAATCTTTGCTTTTGCTATAATTCCTGTTCCATAAGTTGCAGCATGTAGAAAAATAGAATAGCCTTGTCCTGTGGTGGTTGGAAAAGTAGGGCTAGGGGACTGCTCAGAGAGACTAGGCTGATCGGGCAGAAGGTGCTCAGGTGGACCTGCACTACTAAGAGTTGACTCTATAACTAGATATATACCACTGTAGGACCTATAGAGTTCAATTCACCAGCACCTAACATTGGGTGGTTTTAACTGTCTGAAACTATATAGCTTAGCACGTTCCTGGGGATGGTCCCAGTGGCCCTCTTCTATCTCCTTGAAGCAACTTGCACAACGCCCGAACGATTTAGCTCAACCGTCCGTATCTACGCTAACCAGACGCCTACCGCAGCGCTCTTGGAAACAGTAGAGCTCTATTATCCTTTCCTCGAACACCGATGTCCCAAGTGGACGATACGTCCAGGATAGTTAGAGGGAATCTGAGGTTACATCATATTTAAAGCTCTACATGGTGGTTTATCTTTGGATCTGTTTGAACACCACGCGTCCCCTTAGCGGCCCCCAGTTGTCTGATAGATACTCGCTCCAAAGCCTCACGTCACGAGCTTAGCTGCCTGAAACTCACGAGATCCCATCACCGCCTCGGTGCCTCCCAAGTGCCTGGGATTAAAGGGTGTGTGCTTCGACATCTGGTCGACCAGCATATTAAATAAGTTCGAGTGTGGAATTTTGTGCTAGCCCTCTTCCGTATTCAACCAGCATTCCTAGAATCATTTTCTATTGGTGTGAAAATGTATCGGCTTTACTCGCGGGTATATTGCAATATATCTATTCTGGTAGTTTTTACCTTGAAAACACACCGATTGAAGTGATACTGTCTACATGTAGGTTATTGATGCAACCCGTACGGTCCTGTCTTTTCTTATGCGGAGGTCAGAACAAGAGCGGAGTTCGGATATCCCCTGGAACTGAAAAGGCATTGAGACTAAAGACGGTTCTAGCCGCCATGTTGAGTTGCTCGCTTGGTTGCTGGGGATCGAACCCCAGGACTCTTCAAGAGCAGTTGGTGATCTTAAACACTAGGCCATCTATCCAGCACCACTTTTGTGTATTTAAAAAAAAAAAAAAAAAAAAAAAAAAAACTAAAAATATATATATATATGCTCTGATTTTAAGACACGATAAGCGGGCAGTCGAGGAAACCATGGTTTTGCCGTTTATGGATTACGCACTTGGAATAGGTTTCACCTGTGAGATACCAGGCAGTGGTGAAGTGTTGGCTACAGATGTATGTCATGATGATCTCACACTTATTACCTCGCACCATCCTTACCGCCGCCAGCCTGCAAGGGCCAATGTCCGACACTTATTTACAAGACATCCTCTAGAGAGGATAACCAAATATGGTCACTAAACAAACATCACCCAAAGTGTGAGGAGGCCCGGCCGGCAGAACAAAGAAAATCTCTTTCTGCCTTTTCCCGTTCAGCAATCTATATGTTATACCTCTGCAAGCACCTCCGCCGGCTAATACCTGAATACATGGTAGCCTAATATAGCGTGGTGAATGATAGATAGCTCGCTGCACCATATCACCACCCTCGTCTAACGCAAAAAATTCCGCCGCGCGCTAGACTCACGAATAGGTCCAAACATCTCCCTCTTCAGAGGTCTCAACCTAATTATTTTTCTCCAGTCGTCCGTGATCTGCACCTCGCAAGGCGCATCATAGTAAGTGCTCAATAAAATGGATCTTTGTGAGTTCAAGGCCAGCCTGGTCTACAGAGTGAGTTCCAGGATAGCTGGGACTACAGGGAGACCCTGTATCGAAAAAAACAAACAAACAAACAAAAAAATATATATATATATATATTTATTTTTATGTGTATGAATATACTGTCTGCATGTAGGTCTGTGCACCCATGTTGTGCAATGCCACGGATGTCAGAAGAGGGCATCAGATTCCCCTGGAACTGGGAGTTAAAGACGGTTCTCAGCCACCATGTGAGTGCTGGGGATCGAACCCAGGTCCTCTGCAAGAGCAGTTGGTGCTCTTAACTGCTAGGCCATCTCTCCAGCCCTGACAACGCTCTTAACCACTGAACCATCTCTCCAGCCCCAGCTCTTTTTTTCTTAAAGTGCTTCTTGTCAGATATTTGGATTACAGTAATGAGAAAAGTATACACTAAGCCATGTCTCCTTCAAGGAGGAGGGGACTAAACATAAACTCTGCAGACAGGAAGTCACTATGTAGCCTTACACTTGCAGGAATCTTCTAGTCTCAGACTATTTAAAAACATTTTATTTCTTTGTCAGGGGGGCAAGAGTCAGAAGACAACTTGGGGGAGTCTGTTCTCTCCTTCTACTACCTGGGTCCCAGGGATCAAACTCAAGACTCGAGTGCAGGATACATGTGCACAGCACCAACTATGGCTTCAATCCCCCCATTTTGTGCAAGCAATCTATCACAGACTGCTTTCTATTTTATTTATTTATTTATTTATTTATTTATTTATTTATTTATTTATTTATTGGTCTTTTTGAGACAGGGTTTCCCTTTTTAGTCCCAGCTGGCCTGGAGTTCGCTATGTAGACCAAGCTGGCCTTGAACTCACAGAAACCCACCAGCCTCTGCCTCCCACCACGCCCGGCTTACTCTTTTTTTTTTAGACCAAGTCTATGCAGCCCTTGCTGGTCTGGAACCCACATTCACCTATCTCTTGCTTTGCAAGTGTTGGAATTAAAGGCATGAGGATGCCTGGCATCCTCAATTCTTTTTTTAAAAATATATCATTTAAGGAGCTGGAGAGATGGCTCAGCGGTTAAGAGCACTGGCTGGCTCTTGCAGAGGACCCAGGTTCGATTCCCACTGTGCACATGGTGGGTAAGAACCATCTTTAACTCCAGTTCCAGGGGAATCCAACGCCCTCTTCTGACCTCCAAGGCATTGCACGACACAGGCACACCAACCTGCATGCAGACAGTACACTCATACACATAAAAAATAATAAATGAAAAAAAGTATCATTTAAAACCTTTTTGTTGGGGGGACTGGAAATATGGCTCAGCGGTTAAGAGCACTGACTGCTCTTGCAGAGGACCCGGGTTCAATTCCCAGCATGCACATGGCAGCTAAGAGCCATCTTAGCCTGGGTGTGGTGGTGCACACTTTTAATCCCAGCACTAGGGAGGCAAAGGCAGGCAGATCTCTGTGAGTTCAAGGCCAGCCTGATCTACATAGTGAGCTCCAGGCCAGAAGGGACTAAAGTGAGACCCTGCCTCAAAAATAAATAAATACAGTTGGGCGTGGTGGTGCACGCCTTTGATCCTAGCACTTGGAAGGCAGAGGCAGGCAGATCTTTGTGAGTTCATGGCCAGCCTGGTCTACAGAGTGAATTCCAGGACAGCTGGGGCTACAGGGAGACCCTGTCTCAAAAAGACCAATAAATAAATAAATAAATAAATAAATAAATAAATAAATAAATACTTTTTATTTTTCTTATTTATGTGTATGAATGTTCTGTCTGCATGTAGGTTTGTGCACCCGTGTCATGCAATGCCAAGGAGGTCAAAAGAGGGTGTCGGATTCCCCTTGAAGTGGAGGTCTCCTGGAATTGGAATTACAGATGGTTCCCAGCCACCATGTGGGTGCTGGGGATCGAACCTGGGTCCTCTGCAAGAGCAGTGCTCTTAACCACTAGGCTATCTCTCCAGCCCCGTTATTTTTATTTTCTATGTATAAGTGTTTTGCCTGCATGTGTGTCCTAAGTATGTGTGCAATGCCCAGAGGCCAGGTGTCAGATCCCCTGGAATTGGAGCTAGGGACAGTCATTACCTGCCATATGGGTGCAGGGAACTGAACCTGAGTCCTCTGTAAGAGCAGCCAGTGTTCTTAACCACTGAGCCATCTCTCCATCCTTTCAATTTTTTTTGGGGGGGGGTCTTTTCGAGACAGGGTCCCTCTATAGCCCCCGCTATCCTGGAACTCCCTCTGTAGACCAGGCTGGCCTTGAACTCACAGAGATGTGCCTGCCTCTGCCTCCTTTTTTTAAAAAAACAAAAACAAAAACAGGGTCTTACATAGCTCAGACTGGTTTCAGAATTCACCATGTAAGTAAGATGACCTTGAATTGAACCAATTCTCCTTCCTCTGCCTCTGCCTCTGGAGTGGTATTATTATTACTTCAGGTATAGTCCACCACATCTAATTTATATAGTGTTGGGGATGGAACTCAGGGCTTCCTGCATGCTACACAACCACTCCATCCACTGAGCCACATCCCTAATCCCGTCCCTAGGGTTTTTTTGTTTTGTTTTGTTTTTCTTGAGACTGGAGCTCACCATATAACTCGCCAGGCTGACCTGGAAATACTGCTGCCTCTGCCTCCCGAAAGCCGCCAGGCCAGGGCAACATACCCAAGAAGCCTGTCCGTACACAAAAACAGGGCCCACTGAGAGCGTCACACTCTGCATCTGAAACCGATCGGCCCTCTGTGATGTCACAGGCACCCACTGATGCGGAGCCAATGGGAGCACGAGGCGGGACTTCTCGGCCAGGCAGCCAGCTAGGCCGGCCCAGCGCGCAGGCGCGATGGGCCCGGCTTCTTGTCCTTCGGTGTCGCGGCCGCGTGTTCGGGCCCGACTGCCGCCACCTGAGGTGCTGCCACCCTCCATCCTGGACGAGGAGCTGTACGACTGCCTGGACTACTACTACCTGCACGACTTCCCGGCCTCCGGGGCGGGCCGCAGCAAGGGCCGGACGCGGCGCGAGCAACAGCTGCGCACCAACCGGCCTGTGCCCGGCGGCCACGAGCGCAAGGTGGCGCAAACGCTAATCAACGGGCAGCGCAAGCGGCGCCAGCGCCAGCAGCAGCCTCGGCCACGCACGCGCCTTGCCTGAGCCGGTAGCCACCGCCCGCCCCTCTTGTTTCTGTTTTGTCGAGATACAGTCTCTTGTGGCTCAGGCTGGACCTCGTCGAACTACTGAACCTTCTGCCTCCACCTTGCAAGTGGTGAAATGACAGGCGAACGGCACAATGCCTCGTTTTCCTTCCTTCCTTTTCTCTTCTCTTTTCTCTCTCCTCTCCTCTCCCCCTCCCCTCCTCTCCCCTCCCTCCCTCCCCTTCTCTCTCTCTCTCTCTCTCTCTCTCTCTCTCTCTATCTCTCTCTNATCTCTCTCTATCTCTCCCTCTCTTTGAGCTGGCTTGAAACCACCCTGAAGTGGGTTCTGGGAAATGAACTAGGGTCCTCTGTAAGAGCTAGGATGAGCTCTTAACTGAGCTGAGCTTGGTGGCACTGGGTTATAATCCAGACACTGGAGAGACTAGACAGGAAGAGGGCCACATGTTGGAGGCCAGCCTGGGCTACAAAAGATAGTGTCGTGCTGGGCGTGGTGGCGCACGCCTTTAATCCTAGCACTTTGGAGGCAAAGGCAGGCGGATCTTTGTGAGTTCAAGGCCACCCTGGTCTACAGAGTGAGTTCCAGGACAGCTGGGGCTACAGGGAGACCCTGTCTCGAAAAGACCAACAAAAACAAAAACAAAACCCACAAAAGATAGTGTCAACAAAACAAAACCAAACAAAGCAACACAATAGGGCACTGTGGCCCATGCCTGTAATTCCAGGACTTGCTATGTGGAGGCAGGATGCTCAGGAGTTGAAGGCCAGCCTCAGCTGTGTATTAACAACAAGGCCAGCCTGACTACAGGAGACTGTGTAAAAAAATAAAAGTGGGGTATGGTGGTTCACACCTTTAATCCCAGCACTTTGGAGGAATAGGCTGTGGAAGATCTCTAATGAGCTCAAGGCCAGCCTGGTCTACATAATGAGTTCCAGGTTACAGGGAGATCCTGTCTCAAAACAAAAGAAAAATAATCCTAGCATTTGGGAGGTAGAAGCAAGAGGATCCTTGGTTACATAGCAAGTTTGAGGCCAGTCTGGGCTACATGAGAACCTATCTTAAAAAAAAGGATGATGCCAGGCAGGGTGGCCCACACCATTGATCCCAGTACTCAGGAGGCAGAGGCAGGTAGATCTCTGTGAGATCAAGGCCTGGTCTACATACCAAGTTCCAGGCCAGCTGGGACTTCAGGGAGACCCTGTCTCAAAATACAAAACAAACAAAAAGAAGCATGCTTGGAGTATTGGTTTTTCACTTACCGCCTTGCATTCAGAAGCTGGAGGCAGGAGAATGAAAAGGTGGAGTCCAGCCCAGGATTTATAGATCCAGACCAGCCTGGACTAGAGAGAAAGCTTTAACTTCTAGTGCTCATTCGAAGAGTTAAGAGAATAACTGATTTTTGTTTTCCTGCTTTATTTCCCACAGGAATCTTGAAGGACCTGCTAAAGTATTTTCACTTCCAACTGTAACTGTGGTCTTCCATGTTGGTCAACAGGACTTTTTGACAGTGCTTAAGTTTACTGCTTCAGTCTTTTCCTTACTAATTAATTATTTAGTAAGTAATTTCCCAGTGGGTATGCCTTTTTAGGGTTTTCAATTAAAAGAACAAAACAGCAAGAATGCATTTTTAACTCTTTTGGGTTTTTTTTTCCCCAGTTACCATAATAACTGATTTCCAAATCACAAATATTTGGGCTTTTCAATATAAAGAAAAGATCACAGGTCTGGAGAAATGCCTTATTCAGTAAAGTCCTTGCAACCCTATATGAAGACCTGAGTGCAATCCCTAAACCTCCCATTAAAAAGCTGGGCATGGCCAGGAGTGGTGGTGCATGCCTTTAATCCTAACACTCAGAAGGCAGAGGCAGGTGGATCTCTAGGAGTTCAAGGCCAGCCTAGTCTACCAAGTGAGTTCCAGGACAGCTGGGGCTACAGGGAGACCCTGTCTTGAAAAGACAAAAAAAAAAAAAAATAATAATAATAATAATACTACCAAGTGAGTTCCAGGCCAGCTG
>VZQC01003107.1:0-125987 GCA_009823505.1 Rhizomys pruinosus | reverse complement strand
TTTTTATTAATTTTATTTATTTCTGTATGTGTATGAATGTACTGTCTGCATGCAAGTCTGTGCACCCGTGTCGTGCAACGCCGCGGAATTCAGAAGAGGGTCTCGGATTCCCCTGGAACTGGAGTTCTCCTGGAATTGGAGCTTCAGACGGTTCTCAGCCGCCATGTGGGTGCTGGGGATCGAACCCGGGTCCTCTGTAAGAGCGGTCGGCGCTCTTAACCACTAGGCCATCTCTCCAGCCCAAACTCTTCCTTTTATAAGTTCCTTTGGTCATGGTGTTTTATCACAGCAACAGAAAAGTGACTAATACAGGGGCATTTGGGTTGGTTCCAGCTCTTTGCTATTGTGAAGAGAGCTGCAATAAACATGGATGTGCATGTATCAGCAAGGTTCAGTTTGGCTTTTTTATCTCATTATTTATATGCAGATCTCCATCTAGTCCCATTAATCTGTCATTTAAGTATCTGAAGTAATTTAAAATGATTGTTTGGCAGAGAATAAGTGTCTTTGAGACGCACAGCCCTAAGTGGCCATCTACAATAGAACCTCTACACCCAAGGCTCATGGAACATTGCAGAACAGTGGGTAGAGAGAATATTAGTGCATCTCTCAACTCTTACCAGTGAAGCTTCCTCATGCAACAGGGGCTATTAACACAAAAGTCCACAACTTGCCAAAGGGTAGAGAATAAGAGATTGCTGACTGTGTGTCCTAAGATAGAACTCCTATGTTAAATCATACAAACCCAGTGCTCAGAGACAATTGTGGAAAAGTGGGTAGAAAGATTGTAAGTGCTAGAGATGGTGGATAACCATAAGGTATCAGAGTATTCCAGACTTCTGGGACCTTGCACAAGATGCACGCAAACTCAACCCAGACAAAAACCCAGCATAGAACTGGGGAAATGGTTAGGAGACCCCAACCTTAGATGCACAACTTTGGCATCTGATCACTGCTTTGGAGAGGGGGATTGGTTTTCTTTGAGGGAGTGATGCTAGATGGGCTGACAAGGCTCTAGTGGGTGAATTCACACTGTAATAATAGGGTTGCTGCCTTCATCTGGGGACCTAGGTATTTCTTGGCCATCTGCAGAGCAGGTCACTTTCATGGAAGAATGTCACTGTGGACTTTACTGTAATGAGTTGCTCATCAAAAGTCCTGCAGAGAGAACTGGCATTCTATATTAGACACAGTTGAAGTATTTATTTAGTTTTTAATCCAATCCTTAGGCTTCTTCATGGAAACAAAGCACACCTTGAGCGAGCCACCTACTGAATGTATTATCCTGATTCTCTGCTGAAAATGTTGACACAAGACCCAGTTCTAAATTGTCCTTAAGCTTTGATATAAAAGGCGGTCATAAATAGAATGACTGCATCTCTAAACTTTTGCAAAATCATTATAAATGACACCACAAGTTTATGATTATTTGATGTACTTTTCTTATAGACTCTTCTCACTTTGGAGCTAGGTCCAGTTTCCTGGAAAACTGAGTGTACATTCTTCTAATAAACATGAGGGATCATTTGGCACAGTGATGTCCCCATTTTATCTTGGCTCTTGGAAAACAGCTTTTTGTGACCAGTGGTAAGAGCTTCACTTAGCTTCCGTTGCTGTCCTGTCTCTTTTCATTTCTGTTTTATTACTTGAAAGTTGTTTAATTTTCTTTTAGTTATTTCTTTTGTGGGTTTTGTATCTTTGTGTTTTGAATTAAAATGTAAGATCATACATTAATTAGTCAAAGACATGGAGAAAGGTTTTATCAATTTAAACAAAGATTTTTTTTTAGGGTTTGTCATGGTGGAAAGGATTAAATCATAGTTGATTCGAATTTTTCTTTTTATATTTTGTAATGCAATAAGGAAGTATGCCTTATCTGTTTTGATCCAGGATGAATAAAATCTTACAAATGGGTTGAAGGCACGAGAGTCCATAGCCCAAGAGGGTGGAAGTTGCGCAAAGAACCTTGGCAGTGGTCACTTTCAGAGGAAGTGTGATAGAGGCTATTCTGGGTATGGTACTGTTTCTGCCTGCGGGGGATGGAAGGACCTAGTCTACTCCTTTTATGATTTGATCTCATATCCTTCAACACACGCTTTTTTTCTGCTTAAACCTGTCACAAAAAAAATGTTCTGTTTGCAGCTAAGAATCCTGAGCAATACAGACTTACATACATGTGTCTTCCGGGTGGTCTAATAACAAAAAGATTGAGTGGTTTAATAGAAAAGCAACAGCGAGAGATGAGTGGAAAATAAATCCCTACTAATAGCACTGAATTCAATGTTGTCAGAGTATTCTCCCAACCTGGTTGCAGCCACCTAGCAAAGTTTGCTTATGGAACTACACGTTCGTGATCTTTGGCATGCAAATTTATTTGAGGGATTTGAATTTTTCTTTCTTTTTTAGTAAATACATTTGACTTTATATAGAGAATCCCCTGCTTCTCTCTTTATGAAATTTGCATTTTAATTTTATACATTTTTGTTATCTTAGCAACATGACCTCTGACTCTGTGGATGCCCCAGAGTTTAAGATATCCCTAAATAAGCAAGGAATAACTCTGAACACTGTCAGAGTCTGCCTCTCCAGCAAGTAGCTCCCCCTCTATCACAGGGAATGACTGCCCAGGAAAACTGTGTATTCTATGTGCATTTAAAATTTTTTAATTTATTGTTTTTTATGTGTATGAGTGTACTGTCTGCACAAAATTACTGTGTCGTGCAATGCCGCAGAACTCAGAAGAGGGCGTCAGATTCCCCTGGAACTGGAGTTAAAGACGGCTCTTAGCCATGTGGGTGCTGGGAATCGAACCTGGGTCCTCTGCAAGAGCAGTAGGTGCTCTTAACCGCTGAGTCATCTCTCCAGCCCCTCTATGTGCATTTTAATGGTCCTTAACCTAGAACTTCTTTCAAAATATCCACAAAGCAGGAAACCTAGCACATATTTCTAATTCCAGGATACACCAGGATCAAGTGTTCTGTTGGGAGTAACATGGCTGAAAATTGCATCTGAAAGCATGATCATGAGCTGACTCTGCTGACCAGTGTTCAGAGTGGCAGGTGTCTGTGGTGATGCTCAGCGGAAGCACGTCTATTTCATCCTTCCCCTTGTGAGCTGGTTGGCTTTAGACCATTAAAAACTGAGATTCAGCATCCAAGTCTCTGGCTTGAGAGAAGCAGTGATTTATTTATTTATTTATTTATTATTTATTTTTGCAAAGGGTGTGTTAGTTCATTCAGATCCAGCAAGCACACTCACAAGTTTCATAGTTCTTTATTCTTTTTTTAAAAAAATTATTTATTTTTGTATGTGTATGAGTGTACAGTCTGCATGCAGGTTTGTGCACCCGTGTCGTGCAATGCCATGGAGGTCAGAAGAGGGTCTCGGATTCCCCTGGAACTGGAGTTCTCCTGGAATTGGAGTTACAGATGGTTCTTAGCTGCCATGTGGATGCTGGGGATTGAACCCGGGTCCTCTGCAAGAGCAGAAATATTTTTATAATATATTTATAAAATATATAGAAATTTTTTATAAAATATTTTTATTGGTGTTTTTGTGTATCTCATATATCATTTCTCAGTCCAATTTAGACACATTCCCTTTTCCATGTCCCCCACCCCACCTCAGTTCATGCATTCTGCCATACAACATATCTTGTATCTTTTTCTCAGTATTTTAAAAGTTTTTCTCTGCAGAGATTTATTGTTTGGGCAGAAGTTAACTGTTTCAGTCAATTCTTTGACCCAGTCTTTTTGTCATTGTCCTTCCTTCCCATTTGTATTGCTCCAAAATATGCCTATATATACATTACATATGTACCAAAATTATGACCTCTGAAAACAGCATTCTAACCAACTGTGGAGCTAAAGGGTCTAGGTGATTGCATTTGACAAACAGTAAAATGTTAGGTCTCAAATATGCAGAATGCTTTCCTTCCAGACACCAGCAATAATAGAAATGTCAAGGTAATAATGAGGGATGTACACTATGGGCCCGTAACATGGTCTGGATGGTTGTCTCCAGCATAAGCAATTCAGATTTCTTGGTATTTCTTTATTCACCAATTGAAGCCATTTCCCAGTATTATTATTATTTTTTTTTATGATGACAAAGTTGTATTTGTTCTAGGTAAAAGTTCTGGAACCCTTGAGAAAAAGCTACTCTCCCACTCATCTTCACAAAGAAAACAAAGGAATGATGGAGAGAGCATGGAAATAAAATGAAACCATGATGGTCATATGTATAAAGGTCATCCTCATCTTATACTTTTGGTATTTAAACCTCATATACAAAGGGAGATGGCTGTCTGAGGAAGCATTTCTCAAGCAATGTGGCCTAGGTGTTATGGATTAAGAGAGTTCCCAGCCTGGCGTGGTGGCACCTGCCTTTAAACCCAGCACTCCAGAGGCAGTGGCAGGCGGATCTGGGTGAGTTCAAGGCCAGCCTGGTCTACAGAGTGAGCTCTAGGCCAGCTGGGACTAAAGGAAGACCCTGTCTCAAAAACACAAAAAAAAAAAAAAAAAAAAAAAGGAAGAGAGAGAGAGTTCCTAGAAGATTTAGGCACTATCTTGTCTACTCTGCGATGATTTGCAAACGAGACAATGTGGTTTAAAGATTGGTAGAAAGTTGCCTGGAGAGTGTGGAAGTAAGAAAAGAGGAAATTTATAAATAGACTGAATATTAATACATAGCTTTTATCTTCTTAGAAGTAACAAAGAGGGGCTGGAGAGATGGCCTAGCGGTTAGGAGCGCCGACGCTCTTGCAGAGGACCCGGGTTCGATCCCCAGCACCCACATGGCGGCTGAGAGCCGTCTGAAACTCCAATTCCAGGAGAACTCCAGTTCCAGGGGAATCCGACACCCTCTTCTGACCTCCGCGGCATTGCACGACACGGGTGCACAAACTTGCATGCAGACATTACATTCATACACATACAGAAATAAATAAAATTAAAAAAAAAAAAAGAAGTAACAAAGTTTGCAATAAATGCCCTTAGCCGAGGATCTGAGACATCAAGGGTGGAATTGTGACAGGATATTTAAAATATACCTCCTAACTGTCTCCTTCTTTATCTTTTTCCTCCTTTATTCCTTTTTTATGTGATTACTTTCATATTTACCTTTTGGAGCTTTTTCTTCCCGTTAACTGTAGGCCATGTTTTTAAACGGAAGGATATTTTGTCTCCTGTGAAGACTTTTTTACTTGTTATAAGTGAACACATTGCTAATGGCACCTAGTGGGCAGACTAAGGATGCTGCAAACACCTTGTCAGCCTACATCCTGACTCCTGACTACAACAAAGTGCTTTCTGGCCTAAAATGTCAATAGCGTTGAGTTTGAGAAACCAAACTTAGGATGATGTACATTGAAAAAGTACCCAGAGAGTTGAATAGTCTGCTTTATCTATCAGAGATATGCTCAAGACTCTCATTGTGTGCCTGAAACTGGATAGAATCAAATCATATACACATTATGTTTTTCTATATCTCCAAATCATAATAGAATTTATGAATTAGGGATAGCAGTAAGTTCACAAAATAAATACACAGCTATTATAACATAACCTAATGAGAGTTATATTGATGTGCCTGTTCTCTGAAAATGTCATATTGTCTTTCCTTATGAGTTCATGAGAGATACCTCAGGGCCTGCATAAGATGAAATAAGTGAATGACATAGGCACTGTAACATATTAAGCTGTTGCATGGGGGTCCTTGAACATAAGCCTAGCAATACTGCAGTAATTGATGTGATAACTGAGAAGGTTAGTCAGTGACTAATGGGCAGATAGGCTATATAGTGTGGATATACTGGGCAAAAGGGTGATTCACATCCAAGTAGGACAGAGTAAGTTGGGACAAGCTTTCATCATGCTACTCAGGATGGTATATAAATTTACACTTATAGATTTAATATTTTCAGGCCACAGTTGACTACAAAAATCTGATACCTTAGAAAGTGAAATCATGCAATGGTGGGGGAGGTACAGCTACTGAATTAGAAGAAAAGATGGGATTTTATAAAGGCATAAAGGACTTACCAGGTATGGAGAAAAGAAATAATGAGCTGTTCCAGTGTTGAGAACAGGAATCTGGTGAAAGCCTAAGTAAGGTAAGGGGGAGATTCAGTATTGCCATGTTCTCTTCCAGTCCATAGGGTTATCCATACCTTGGAAGAGAGGAACACAACAAAGAGCGAACTACTCACATTAATGTAAAAAGTGACAGAGTCTCAGAATAGGAGTGATCTCTTGTGACCTCTTGACTCTTGATCTTTGGCCTAGTTGACAAAGCTCAATGCTTCTTAGAGAAACTCTGAATACAGCCAGTGTCTTAGCAAGCTCACTGTAGAAGTGGTTGAGGGAGATACTTAAGCAATGTGAGAATAAGATATTGTCCTTGGCTCCCTATAGTTCACATTGGAATGTAGGATGTGGAGAAAGTATTACAGGACAGGGCATGGTGTTGCACACTTTTAATCCCAGTACTTGGGAGGCAACTGGTTAAGGATAGTGCTAACAGTTAGATGTAGCAGCGTACCTCAGTGAAGGATGAGTTAGTGCTTCATGGTAAGTAGCTGTACAAGAAAGAAAAGAAACAACTGCAAATCTAGAGTCTAATCCTTAACAGAAAGAAAGAATTGTGGAACATCTCCAAGATGTTTAGGGCATTTTTGACTTTCTAGTTCCAAATTGGCTTGTTATCTCCTTTAAAGTTTTGGCAAAACACAGATATGAGCATTCACATTTTAGAAAGAGTATATTAAAAGCTGTTTCAAAAATATAACATTTTCTTTCTTCCTTTTTATTGATATTTTGTGTATTTCATACATCATCTTTTAGTCCAATTTAGACATATTCCCCTTTCCTCGCCCCACACCCCACCCCAGTTCATGCATTCTGCCATATATGTCTTGCATCTTTCAGTCTTTCCAAAGATTTTTTCTGCAGAGGCTTGTTGTTTTGGGCAGAATTTAACTATGTCAGTCAGTTCTTTCACCTAGTCCTTATGTTGTTGTTGTTCCCTCCCATTTGTATTGCTCCAAAATATGACTATATAAACATCACATATGAATCAAAATTATGAGAATAAACTGTATATTAATTCCAAAATATGTTTCGGTGTCAAATTTTTCTCTTTAATTTTATATTACTCTAAAATATGAATACATATCTTCCACCATATATGGTAATTACAATGTCTGAAAATAAGTGGTAGGTCAATTCTAGAGCCCATTAAGAGATTCACATTATAATAGCACAGTTGCTTTCAGATAAAAAAATAACAATAACGTTGCTCAGATTGCCTTTCAATTGGGGATTTGGTGTTAGAAACCACAAATGAGGGAAACCATTCACCTTTTTTGGGGGGGATGTGTTAACTTCACTTAGCATAATGGCTTCAGGTTCGGTCCATTTACCTGCATATTTCATGATGTCATCTTTCTTTTTTTATTGTTATTAAACTTTTTCCATAGATCATACATCAATCGAATCTAGAATCACTTCCATTTCCTTCCCCCTTACCCCACCTGAGTCCTGCATTCTGCCATACATGTTCTGCATCTTTTTCCGAGTCTTTCCAGAGTTTTTTTTTCAGTTCTTTTGTTGTTCTTTCCAACTTTTATTGCTACAGTATATATACATATATATACATAATTATATATACATAAATATATACATACATACACATATCACTTGAATTGGAGTATTTTTTTCCTAAAAGATGTCATGTTTTCCTTAAGGAAGTGCTCGAAGGTTTCTCCTTGGGAATCCCAAACAACTATCAATCCTGCACTTTTGCTCCACATTGGGGTCTTTCCCTCCCATGGTCCCCCAAATGAAGTCCAGTAAGCATGCATCCTGTCTTGATCTCCCTGCACTGGCCTTCATGATACAGCCCAGGTAGTCCAACAATGGCAGTCTATATTCTGACGAGGCTGACATCCCCTTAGCTGTTTAGTCCACAAGATGGGTATCTCAGTAGTCCCCATCTGGCATTGTCATCTTTCTTTACCTCTGCATAGAACTCGATTGTGTAGATGTAACACATTTTTGTTATCCACTCGTCAGTTGAGGGGCATTTGGATTGGTTTCAGTTCTTCACTATTGTGAAAAGAGCTGCAATAAACACAGCTGTGCATGCGTTTTTGCAGTAGGTTGAGTCTTGTGACTTGGTCAGGTGGTAGGCTGATTTTGAGTCTTTTAAGGATTATCCACACTGCTTTCCATAGTGGTTGTATGAGTTTACGTTCCCACCAGCAGTAGATGAGTGTTCCCTTTACCTCTCCAGCATTTGGTGTCTTAGCATTCTTTTTTTTTTTTTATTAATTTTTTTTTTAATTTTTTTTAAAAATTTTTTTCTTTATTTCAGTATGTGTATGAATGTACTGTCTGCATGCAGGTGTGTGCACCCATGTTGTGCAATGCCGCGGAGGTCAGAAGAAGGTGTCGGATTCCCCTGGAGCTGGAGCTCTCCTGGAATTGGAGTTTCAGACGGTTCTTGGCCGCCATGTGGGTGCTGGGGATCGAACCCGGGTCCTCTGTAAGAGCGGTCGGCGCTCTTAACCGCTAGGCCATCTCTCTAGCCCGGTGTCTTAGCATTCTTATTGGAGTGAGATGATATCTTTATTTTTATTTTTTTGAAAATTACACATATACATGTATACCATGTATTTTAATCATGTTCACCTTCCGCTCTCCTTTTCTAGCCCTCCCTTCCCGACCCCCTCTTTCCACACCTTCCCCTTCCAAGCTTCATATCTTCTTTTTTGAATAACTTACCAAATCCAATTAGTGTTGTTCATACACACATAAGTGTGGGCTATACCTTGGAGCATGGTCAACATACTAGGAGCCAGGCCCTTTAAGAAAACTGGCTCTTTCTTCCTCTGGAAGTCACCACTGTCACTCGCTTCCTAGCTAGGACTGAGGACTCATGTTTCTTTTTCTAACCCATGCTGGAATGTTAACTGGGTTCATCTTGTGCAGACCCTGTGTAAAAAAATGAGAGCTACTGTGAGTTCATGAATGTAATGGTCCTGTTAAACCCAGAAGACTTTTGTTTGCTTCAGTCTTCTCTCTAACCTCTGGATCTTACAATCTCTCTTATTCCTCTTCCATGATATTCTCTGAGCCCTGGGGAGAGGGTGTGTTATAAAGATGGCCCAATTTATGAGTGATATTTATCACTCCACAGACGCTTATTCTTTTTACTTTGACCAGTTTTGAGTCTCTGTATTAATTGCCCTTCACCACTTAAAGATACTTTTCTAATGAAGACTGAGACCTCCCCGGCTGTGGGCTTCTACCCAGATTTATAGTACCAGGGACAAGTTTCCTCCTGGAAAACCAGAAAGCAGTTGATTACCTGCCTAACATTCATGACATGCACGCACATTGCACCAAAGGACACAGAAAGCAATTGATTACCTGCC
Source organism: Rhizomys pruinosus (assembly GCA_009823505.1). Taxonomy (NCBI): domain Eukaryota; kingdom Metazoa; phylum Chordata; class Mammalia; order Rodentia; family Spalacidae; genus Rhizomys; species Rhizomys pruinosus. The sequence goes on along the minus strand of VZQC01003107.1, from coordinate 116,551 downwards.
TAACATTCATAACATGCACACACATTGTACCAAAGGACATATCTTGCCAGGCTGATTATTTTGTAGCTAGTATCATTCACATCTGGATATGACTATTGATGACTTCTTTCTCCCAACAGCCTGCACAGCATCTTCCTCTGCTATGAAAGCTAGTTAGCAAGGGAAGACGTTTCCAACACAGTACTCGTTTGATTTCTCCATGTTCTGTGACCAAAGTGTGTGATGTATCTAGCAATGGAATCTTACCATTAAGTTACAGTAGGCAATCAAGATGAATGGCAATAGCCTGGAATGTTTTGGGGGCATCTGGGACTCCTACAACCACCAACTAGACAAGTGGTATCTCATATCTGGCACTGGGACTTTTGTCAATCTGTGCCTTCCAGGACGAGTATTATTTAACACCTATATAAGGTAACTTTATTTAAAATCTTTTACTTCTATGTATGTATATGTTATGAAGTTTATACAATACTAGGTTTACATATGGTTTTTTTTTTTTTTTGGTTTACATATGGTTTAAAAAAATTCCTCATGTTGGGTAAATTTGTACCCAACAGGGATCAGATTTTCTTAAGAGTTGTGAAGAGAAAAGAAAGTGATCAACTTCTAAGTTTATAAGACCCAAGTAAACTTGAATTGCCCCCAAGGATCTCAGAGGGGAAGATGCTTTGATATCCCTGGCAGGTTTGATGAGTCAATTCAGATGTACACACTGTGACTAATATGGCCTACTGGACCAGGGCACAGATGGATATTTCAATCAGCAGGAAAGACACATTCCAATTAAGAATAAAAACTCACAAGAGAACTATATCGTAGTTGAGAAAGTTAAGTGTTCGTCTAGAAAAGTGAACATAGATACAATTTTCATAAAATGATGAGGAAATACTTTCTAGGCAAACAAAATGAAATGCAAATATTCAGCTATAAAAACCTCAACAGTTATAGAGGTTTGTGGTGTTAGATGACCAAGAGGCAGAGAAGTATGTGGTCTGTCAATAGATTTGAGTTTCAAACAGAAAGAGGGCCTTGGGAACTTGGCCCAGTTGCAGGTGCTAACAGCAGAAGTTCCAGCTGGGGCAGAGTGTCAGATGGGGATACCATGATAGTTTATGGTCTAAGCAGAAAACAAGCACTGACAGGGAATGACTACAGGGGTCCAAGGAAAACTCAGGTTAGGTGTTATTTGGAAGTATGGAAAGGCACTTTCACTATTGATGATTTTTCAGGGCCCATGCCACAGGGTAGGCTTCACCAATTCCAATATATCAGAGGAGACAGGCAGCAGCAGCAGCAGCTCACTGGAGAACTTGATGGAGTAGCAAGTTTAGAATATAGGGACACTATATCAGAAAACAACTGGAGTCTCCAGTTAAGAAACTTAACTGTGATTAGATGGTATAGCTATCATTTCCAAGATCACTGGACAGCTACTCCTTCCACATTTAGACACTCTGTGAACATAGCATCTGTAGATATACTTGCTATTGATGGCAGGCAGGATGTCATAGTGACCAGCCAATTCCATCTAAATGGTTTATCTAGTGATTCTCAAGTCACCGGCTCAGTAATATAAGTGGATATAATCTGATTTTCATGACACCACTCACTCTTTAATCTTTTTCATTGGTCCTTGGGATGCTTGGAGACTCATTTAGTTTGCATCTGTTTTCATTATTCTTGCAAGTGGTGAATCGCTCTGCCCCATCAGCAGCAGATTCTCTTTTAAAGTCAGATCAATATATCTAATGGGTTTTTAGAATGGGTGCTTATGATCAATGTGCATTATTCATCACAGAGTTGCCTGTGTGCATATTTTTCTCTTGAAATACTTTTAAGAGGCAATGCTCTAGGTATGCATATGGATAATATGCATGATAACCAGAACATTAATAATTTATAAAATATTAAATTGGCCATGAGATGAAATCTTTTTTCCTTCTCATCACTGGATATGTTCTCTGTTAGACATGATAGTGATTTAATGTAGATCAGTGTTAAGAGAAATGAAGGCATGATGTATAGTGCTATAACATCATTTAATAATATATAAGAAATAGATACATATACAAAGGAGAGTTCATAGAAATAAAAAGCCAACTGGCAATAACAGAAGCAGTGACATTGTATAATAGTCTTTGTGCATGGGCTTCCTGGCTGTCAAGTAAAAAATGGAGCAGTGATGAGAAGATTCAGATGGACTTAGTAATGAAATAAAGACTGTATAGTATTACAGTTCAAACTATTGGCTTTGGATTCAGTGGAATGGTTTTGAAATTTAACCTTCTTATTCATATTGATCCTTGGATCGATGAGTTGAACTATATGAACCCCAGTATCTTCATCAGGAAATGAGTACAGAAATATTTATTCCATTTGACAGTTAAGACATTTAAATGATAAACTACATATAAACTTGAATATGGTGGTGCATTCCTTTAATGCCAGCACTTGGGAGGCAGAGGTAGGCAGATCTTTGTGAAATCAAGGCCAGCCTGATCTCCACAGTGATTCCAAGCTAGCTAAGGCTGAAGGGAGACCAGACCTAAAAAACTGCATATAAACTAGGTCCCTTCCACATGGTTATTGCCCATCAACTATTAGCTGAAAAATCTGTAACATATAGGCACCAGCAAAATAACAAAATTTTCCTGCAGGTGAGATGCCAATGAAGGGACCATAGGGGTATATTTGTAGTATTTATTTTGAAATGTTGAAAATAAAATATATAAAACATGCCATTCTTTTCTTCTTTGTGTGATGCTCTTGTTTAAACATGGAGGAAATAAAAATGTATATCTGAGAGAATACTCATGTATCTCTCAACTCTCATCAATGAAGCTCTCATGCAACAGAGCATCATGAACACAAATGCTTGGCCAAGGTATAGAAAATAAAATCTGTGGAGTGTGAGTCCTTGGACAGTACTCCTATATTACACTTCACCCACCCAGGGCTCAGGAACTATTGTGGGAGCGGTGGGAAGATGGTAAGAGCCAGGAGATGAGGACCATGACCATTTGAAAATAGAGTTTTATAGGCTCCTTGTGACCTGGATCATATGAACCTACAGCAATGGTGTCAGCATGCATAAGACCCATGAAAACTCTAGCAGACAAAATCCCCACGTGGAACTGTGGAAATGGGCAGCAGTCCCCAATCTTAGACAAAAAACTAGTAGCAGGTGATTTCTGCTGGGTGAGAAAATGTTGATCTTCTTAAAGGGAGGGATGGTAGACAAGCTTACTAGATCTCAGTGGATGAACTTGCACTGAGAGACATTTGGGGATACTAATTTGACTCCATAGGCCTTAACACAAATGACAGAATGCATGAAATCCAGTGGGAGTGTTGTGGGGGGTGCCATTGGGGAGAGGAGGTATAAAGATGTTTAAGATGTTCTATATGGAATGTATAAAAATTCAATAAAAATTTACAAAAATATGTATCTAAGCTATTGCCAAAATGTATTCTGAGAATGATACTTGAACTTAGTCATTACTTAAGAGGGCTGAATGGAGAAGCATTTGTTGTTGAATAGCTTAAATACTTTAAAATGTGTATTGGTTAAAAGCTAGAAGTTGGAGGCATGGTTCATGCTTGTGAAGCTGTGAGACTTCCATTCTCTCCTCTGCTTGTAAATGTGGATGGGAAAGCATCTGTGGTGTCTGAGGCCAACATGCCATCAACACTGCCTTCTTCTGCATATCTGCACATTGTGGGGGAATCCAAGAAAGCCATTTCCTTGCTCCTTTCCTTGTACAGTTCTGCCAATAGAAGCAGGTTGCAGTGAGTGGCACCTCATGTAAGACTTGGAAGGCAAATGGAGAAGGGTTTGTATACTTCTGAGGCAGGTGCAGCCATAATACATTGTTAAAGATGGGGCTTGAAGCAAATTTCATCTCTTGAGTGCTGAAGCTGAATGGCCCTCACTGGCAACCTTGACTGGTTCTTCCAGTGGTTGGCAAGCATCTAAGCCTTGAATATTAGCTGACCTATATAGAGGCAGTGGTCTCAGTTTCTCTGACCACATTTCCATAGATTCACACATACACTCATTTACTGATCTCCCGTTACCTGACTTATTTTAAACCCTACAAAAATCATTTCATTCAAGCTTCCCAATAACTCTACAAATACTACCACTTTTTAAATGAAGGAACTGAAATTCAGACAATCATAGTCTCATTTAGGCCCAAGAAGCATGTTTCTATGTATGTCATTTCAACACCGTTATTCTTGATGTCACTAAGCTATGTAAACTTAGGGAATTCAAGATGTGTGGAAGAGGACTGTTTCTGTGAGATTCATGAATGCATGGGGTTGATTCAAATTTGGGAGTTTGGGTCATATTCTGAATCATTAAAAGAAAGATGTAGGGTAAGAGCACTTTCTACTGTTATGAGGTACAGGCTGAAGTCAATGGATTTCAGATAGTAAGTAAAATATTCCTTTAACATAAGAATTTAGGTAAAAATGTTGTCCTTAGGAGATCTGAGGAAACCTATGATCAAGGAATGAAGATATGGGCCAGGGGTTTGAAAATGAAGGACACATTGATGAGCATCTTGCCAGTTGGATGATTGGGACTTAATACCATTCAGACTGACCAGAAGTATCCTATGGATGAGTTAAAAACATTGAAATATGTATCCATCAGTTCTCAGTGTGCTATTGGTGGAGGGTAATCCTTCAGGCATTAACTCCCTAGTGATCTATATAACACTAAGCTAAATAGATTTTCAGATCGAAATCAGGAATGTCTTTTGGCAGTGAGTGACAAAACTCCATATAGGAAAGTGTGAAAATTATATAGTGATGACATCTTAGAGGGGCTGAGATGATATGGACAGGGTATGAAAACATGATACATATTGAATCTTTTGGCATTTTAAGGGGGCATAAGAGAAGACATAAACAGCTCCTCTATTGTAGACACAAAGCTAATAGTTTGTCTTCAAACCTGGGGATGAAAGGTAGTATAACAATCTTTCTCATAAATGAATAGAGCCATCTGTAGGCACTGGTGGGAATACCTGAAATAGCTGAGTGGACATGGAGTAGAAGAATCTCCTTGACATTTAGCCTCCTGTAACTTTCTCTTAGAAGTGGTGCTGGGCAATTTCACAATGCTAGTTTGTCCATAGAGTCCTCTTAGCAAGACTAGGTAACACAGAGTTCTTCTCATGACATGAATTACCTGAGTAACTATCGGGCCACTATCACTTGGCAGGAACTGGTACACAAAGACAAGAGGGGGTGATGAGATTCTCTCTCCTGAGAATTTAAATTTGAAGCTTGGAGGATCTGCTAGCCTAAATCAGTTTCTGTTGGTGAAGCTGAAAGAAAGCCTTAACAAACCACATATATTCATCTTCCAGTGAATGAATGTACTTCCTTTTTAGGTTTATATCAGTGGTCCTCTGATGCATGTCACCAAAACAGCTTGACAGAAAACATGGATGTGGAGTCATTTTCCATTTAGATAGTTGATTACCATGATACTGTTTCCTTCACCTTGAAATATGAACACACACCACCCCAGAAGGATAAATGGAATAAATCTACCTCACCTCATCATATTATAAAATGAGAAGGTGTTTTTTTTCTGTCTTTCATTTTGTGCCTAAGGATGTTCAAGCTTGTTTGGCCTGTCCTTGGACTTAGAAATTGTCATATCCATAAAAATGTCTGTTTTGGGGCTGGAGAGATGGCCTAGCGGTTAAGAGAGCCGACCGCTCTTACAGAGGACCCGGGTTCGATCCCCAGCACCCACATGGCGGCTGAGAACTGTCTGAAGCTCCAATTCCAGGAGAACTCCAGTTCCAGGGGAATCCGAGACCCTCTTCTGAACTCCGCGGCGTTGCACGACACGGGTGCACAGACTTGCATGCAGACAGTACATTCATACACATACAGAAATAAATAAAAAATTAATAAAAAAAAATTAAAAAAAATGTCTGTTTTTAGCCTCCACGGGTCACAAGGTTCTGCCTTGTATGCACATTCCTTTATATTGGTATTTCTTGAGTTTTCCAGAGAAGTCTTGATATCAGCCTATGATTTCCACCTACTATCAATGTCCTAGAAATGCCAATATTTTGGCATTTGAACTGCATCTCTCAGACAGCTTAATTCCCAGAAGTGGAAAAAAATCTCCTTTGTTAGACTGTGTCCTATTTTTTAGTGTGGAAAATAAGGTCATTATGTCCTCATTCTATGATTCTTTCTAGACTTGAATTCTGTAAGTTATCACTCCTCCTTGAGCAAGTGCATACCACATAGCTTGCTACATGCAACCACACATGTGCCAGGATTTATTGGGTTGTGTCCTTGGGAGACTTATTTTGAGGGATCAACATACCCTGAAGTCTTCATCAATGCAGAAGACAGGCTGTGGATATCAGTGATCCTTCTGTCTCTGAGGAAGAGAGCTGAATAGAAGGAACTAAATTATGGATGCCAACCATTATAAGAATACGCCAAAGTAATTTGAGTTTTCAAAACATTTTGTGTTTTTCTTTTCTGATTCCAAGAGATTGCAGTTATTCTTGTTGAATGATCATAAACAAAGACAATTTGATATGATGGCTGTAGCAACATTCCACTCACCATGGGACCTGTTGAAATATCTTACTACAGTTGACTGTCTCCCTGACTAGACTCTGAGGACAGTATCATGTTGGTTTAGCTTAGAGTCCTCTTGTGTGCCTACGTTAGTCCTGGTTTATTGTTGGTGATGATCAACATAAATACAAAATAAGTATATCTGTGTATTTGTCAAAGATTTAGCACTCTCAGGAATATTCTGAACTTTAACTGATGGTACATGTTGGATATCTGGATGTTATTGTTCTGTTTTGAAGTTTCTGACAGATGATGATTGACTAAAGAAAATTTGTGCTCAGATATGTCTTGTTGCCAGGATTTTATTTTTAAAATGCCCAAGTAGAGTACACAGAGCTTAGATTGGTGATTTCCCAAGACCACCTGAAGTGCAGGTAAATGGATGGAACTAGAAGATATCATTTTAAGTGAAGTAACACAGTCCCAGTAAAACAAACAATGAATGATATCCCTCATCTGTGGATGCTAGCACCACTAGTTGTAAGGCAAACTGAGCAATGTTACTGTTATATTCCTTGTGATCTGAAAACAACTGTACTCTTATATTGTGAATCCCTTAACAGGTTCTAGAACTAGGCTACCATTTATTTTCAAAGTTAAGAATTTTTGGTATATGGATGGAGGGTATGTATGCATATTTTAGAGTAATATAATATCAAAAGAATGCAGAAAAAACTAATTTGTCATGACATTATGTCTAACCACAGTATTTATTTCATGGGAATGCTTCTTAATATTTCTTATACAAGGCTGCTTGAGCTTTTGTCCAAGATTTTTCTAAAATATTATACAGTAGTTAAAAGTATCAGGCTATGGGGCTGGAGAGATGGCCTAGTGGTTAAGAGCACCGACCGCTCTTACAGAGGACCCGGGTTCGATCCCCAGCACCCACATGGTGGCTGAGAATCGTCTGAAACTCCAATTCCAGGAGAACTCCAGTTCCAGGGGAATCCGACGCTGTCTTCTGACCTCCGTGGCATTGCACGACATGGGTGCACACACTTGCATGCAGACAGTACATTCATACACATACAGAAATAAAAAAAAAAGTATCAGGCTGGTGTAACTTAGCCTTTCTGAATGCTTAATGACTATACTTAATGCCCATACTAATTTGGCTGAGGTTCTTAAGGGATAAATTTGTTCCTTGCCCTCATAGGTCAACTAAGTAAAAGGGGACTATGCATGGGGGCATCTCTTGAAATGTCCTGCAAATGTGAGTCACCAGTCTTCCTGTGCAGGGAGGTCTTGGGGATCCACTAATGGAACTTCAGCCAGTGTCTAGCCTATAAAGAGGAAAGTCTACTCATGCTTCAAAAAGGGAAGCCTGGTCTAGCAAGACCTGACTTTGTCCTCGAGTGGTTGGAACTGGTGATTGAAAAGCCAAAAGGAGCCAGGGGCTCCCTCCCCTCACAAAAACACCCCAATTGACCCTTTAGAACCAGATCCTCAACTGACCTTGAGAAAACAAAAACGTTGGTTAATCTGGGCTAACTGTGTGGCCTTAAACATCCAAAAGGAAAGTATAACCAGAAATAAATAAATAGTAAGGACTGAGGAATTGTACTTCAGATATAAAACTTGTGATCTTCAAAAAGTAAAAAAAAAAAGAGCACAGTTGTTTTGCCTATCTTACTAGCAAGTGCAGCAACCCTGTGGCTGCCACTGCTCTTGCCATCCTTCAAAGACATGAGACACAACTTTTCAACCTTCCAATATGGACTGAAGACTCATGTCTCTCCAAGAATCCTCCAAACCTTCAGTGCCAGATGGGGACTGCTGAGACATCCAACTTGTGGACTGAGCTAACACTGGGGTTTCTGCCTTTTTAGAGTATAGACTGCCATTGTTGGACTACCCAGGCTGCATCATAGTGACCAGTACAGGAAGACCAAGACAGGACATGGTGCTTACTGGACCTCATTTGATGACCATGGGAAGGGAAAACCCCAGTGTGGAACAAAACTGATGGTGGTTTGGGCTTGCCAAGGAGGAGCCTTCAAATATGACATCTTTCAGCCTAATAAAGAAAAAAAATCATAATCTGAAGATGCTAAAACCTATGATATATGTGGCATGCACATGTGCATATTTTGGGGTTATGCATATTGAAAGGAATAACAACAACAACAACAGAAAGACTATGTCAAAGAACTGACTGAAACAGTAAACTTTTGCATTGAGAATTTTGAGAGAGACTGAGAAAAATGAATAAAACATGTTTGGCAGAATGCATGAGTTCTGGTGGGGTGAGGGGAGGGAGGGGGCACGGGTCTAGATTTGATTTGAAATTTTGTATGAAATGCACAGAGCTTCAATAAAATATTGGCTTTGAAAAAAAATGCCCAAGTAATCAGAATGTGTTTGTTGGCTTATGGGACGAAATGGGGATTTTAAAGAATTGTAATAAAATTAATTAGTTAATTAGGATCATTATACTGCCAAAGTATTTCAAATAATCATTCATTTGTTCATTTTCCTTACTAATAGTGCCCTAATTGGTTATTAAGAAATAATGGGAGAGGGTCCTGCGCGCTAGTGGTCTGGTCTGCACCTTTTTGCTGGCCAGAGAAGTTACCTGGGCAGGCATCTGCCGCCAGTAGGGGTCGTGGGCAGGACTGCCCTACGTCTTTCTTTCACGCACGCTGGGGCCAGAGGGTCCTGCGCGCTAGTGGTCTGGTCTGCACCTTTTTGCGGGCTGGAGAAGTTACATGGGCAGGCATCTGCCACAGGTAGCGGTCGTGGGCGGGACCGCCCTACGTCTTTCTTTCACGCACGCCGGGGCCAGAGGGTCCTGCGCGCTAGTGGTCTGGTCTGCACCTTTTTGCGGGCCGGAGAAGTTACCTGGGCAGGCATCTGCCACAGGTAGGGGTCGTGGGCGGGACCACCCTACGTCTTTCTTTCGCGCACGCTGGGGCCAGAGGGTCCTGCGTGCTAGTGGTCTGGTCTGCACCTTTTTGTGGGCTGCCAGAGCGCGGGCTAGGTCGGGCATAATTCTCCCCCCCCAAGATTGGTGAGAATCCAAGTGGACCTTTTCTTGGAGAACCCTCAGAACAAGAAGAGAAGAGTGGTTTACAAAATTGAAAACTAGACAAGTCAATACTCCATAAACAAGGAGGAGGAAAGGGGGGAAAAAAAAGCATCTAAAGGAGGAAAGTAAACCATCCCCTAACATAGTGAAAAGGTATTTGTGATCTGAACCACAAAAGGGAAGCCCACATGCCAGGAACACGTCGAAGGGACAACATGGGAAAGGCACAGGAAAATCCTGCATCAAGCACTACCAAACCAGTAGGAGATAGCTACAATGGGAACCCCTTGGAGGAGACCCAAGGAACAGATCTTAGAGGAATAATTGCAGACCTATGCAGAGAAATTAAAGAACATAAAGAGGAATTCAGAGAACTAAAGAGAGAAAATGAAAAACTCAAAAAGGACCTAGAGGGATACAATGACAAACATCAGAAAGAACTAAAGGAACAGATTGACAAACTCCAGAAAGAACTAGAAGGAGAAAAAAATAAAGAATACAGAGAACTAAAGAGAGAGAATGAAAAACTCAAAAAGGACCTAGAGGGATACAATGACAAACTTCGGAAAGAACTAAAGGAACAGACCAACAAACTCCAGAAAGAACTAGAGGGAGAAAAAAACAAACTCCGAAAGGAAGTAGAAACACTGAAAAAGGAAGCCAACCAACGAAGTAAGGAGCACCAAGAAGAGATTGAGAAGCACCAAGAAGAGATTGAGGAGCTCAAAAAGGAAATGGAAGTACTAAAAAAAACACAGGATGAAATGAAAAAGGAATTAGAACACACATTCAATCAAGAAGAAAGGAAAGGAAAAAGCCTCAGAAGTAGAATGGAGGAAGCAGAACAAAGAATATCAGATCTGGAAGATAACACAGAGCAATTAAAAAGCTCAAATAAAGACTATGAAAAATTTAAAAATACACAAAAGTGGAACAACCAGGAAATATGGGACACTATGAAAAGATCAAACCTCCGCATCATAGGAATAGAGGAAGGAGAAGAATCTCAAGAGAATAGTATTGATCAGATCTTCAACAGAATAATAGATGAAAATTTCCCCAAACTAAAAATAGACAAACCCATACAAATACAAGAAGCACATAGGACCCCAAATAGACAAGATCAGAAAAGAAACACCCCACGCCATATCATAGTTAAAATGCTAGATGCCCAAAACAAAGACAAAATTCTGAGGGCCACAAAAGAAAAACAAGTCACATACAAAGGGAAACCCATCAGAATTACAACTGACTTCTCGCCTCAAACCATGAAAGCAAGAAGAACATGGAGCAAAGCATTCCCAGTGTTAAGGGACTATGGATGCCAACCCAGAATACTTTACCCAGCAAAAATGTCGACTATACTTGAAGGAGAGAGAAAAATCTTCCATGACATAAACAAGATGATGGAATACATGTCTGGAAAACCAACTCTTCATAAAATACTTGAAGCAATTCAAAGGGCAGAAGAGAGGAGCAACAATCCTCAAACACCTAGGAAAAGAAACTAACAAAAACATAACCATAGGAGCAAAATCAAAGGCTAGAAGTCCAAATGGATAATAAAGTGAAAGGAAGCAACATCCATCTTTCAATTGTAACCTTAAATATTAATGGGCTAAACTCCCCAATCAAAAGGCATAGACTGGGAGAATGGATTAGGAAACAAAACCCATCTATATGCTGTCTACAAGAAACCCATCTCAATTTCAAGGATAGGCACCAACTTAAGGTGAAGGGATGGAAGAAAGTATTCCAAGCAAATGGTACCAAAAAGAAAGCGGGTGTGGCTATTCTAATATCAGACAAAATAGACTTCAAAGCAAAAGAAATCAAAAGAGACAAAGAGGGCCATTACATCCTTATTAAAGGAACAATTGACGATGAAGATTTCACAATCATAAATATATATGCACCAAACATCAGTGCACCAAACTTTATAAAGACAATTCTTCAGGATCTCAAGGCACAGATTAACCCCAGCACACTAATACTAGGGGACTTCAATACCCCATTAAGTCCTCTAGACAGATCAACAGGACAAAGGATAAACAGAGAGACATCTGAACTAAATGACACAATACACCAAATGGACCTCACAGACATCTACCGAATATTTCACCCAAACACCAGAGAATACACTTTCTACTCAGCACCTCATGGAACATTCTCCAAAATAGACCATATACTGGGACACAGGGAAAAACTCAACAAATATAAAAAGGTTGAAATAATCTCATGCATTCTATCAGACCACAGTGCAATAAAACTCAATATCAACACCAGAATAAACCCTACAACCTACAGGAACACATGGAGACTAAACAACACTCTCCTGAATAATGAGTGGGTCAAGGAAGAAATAAAAAAAGAAATAAAAACATTCCTGGAACTGAATGACAATGATAAAACAACACAGCAAAATCTATGGGACACTCTTAAAGCAATCCTAAGAGGGAAGTTTATAGCTCTAAGTGCCCACATTAAAAAAACAGAAAGAGCACAAGTGAACGATCTAACACTGCAGCTAAAAATACTTGAGAGACAACAACAAATGAACCCTAAACGGAGCAGACAAGAAGAAATAACAAAAATCAGAGCAGAGATCAATGAAATAGAAACAAAGAAAACCATACAAAAAATCAATGAATCCAAAAGTTGGTTCTTTGAGAGAATAAACAAGATAGACAGACCTCTAGCCCAGTTAACCAAAAGAAAGAGGGAACAACTCCAAATCAATAGAATCTGTGATGAAAGGGGAAATATCACAACAGACAATGAAAAGATCCAGACAATCATACGGGACTACTTCAAAAACTTATATTCTACTAAGTTTGAAAACCTAGAAGAAATGGATGAATATCTGAAATCCTGGGAATCACCAAAGCTCAACCAAGAAGAGATCGACAGCCTAAACAGACCAATAGTACAGGAAGAAATCGAAGATGTAATAAGTAGCCTCCCAACCAAAAAATGCCCAGGCCCGGATGGATTCACGGCAGAATTCTATAAAATATTTCGTAAAGACTTACAACCATTACTACTTAAATTGTTTAGAAGGATACAAATGGAGGGACTTCTCCCAAATTCCTTCTATGAAGCCAGCATTACGCTACTACCAAAACCAGGGAAAGATACAACCAAAAAGGAGAACTATAGACCCATCTCCCTAATGAACACAGATGCCAAAATTCTAAACAGGATTCTGGCAAATCGCATACAGACTCACATCAAGAAAATCATCCACCATGACCAAGTTGGATTCATACCAGACATGCAGGGATGGTTCAACATACGAAAATCAATAAACATCATCAAACATATCAATGGACTGAAGGACAAAAACCACACCATCATCTCAATTGATGCGGAGAAAGCCTTTGACAAAATCCAGCACCCTTTCATGTTTAAAGTCCTGGAGGGAATTGGTCTGGAGGGATCATTCCTCAATGTAATCAAAGCCATATACAGAAAACCCACAGCCAATATCATCCTAAATGGGGAAATGACAGAAGCATTCCCCTTAAAGGTAGGAACTCGGCAAGGCTGCCCCCTGTCACCACTCCTCTTCAATATAGTGCTAGAAACCCTAGCTAGGGCAATAAGGCAAGAAAAGGAAATTAAAGGAGTTCTAATTGGAAAAGAGGAAGTCAAGCTATCCCTTTTTGCTGATGATATGATTGTCTACCTAAGGGATGCTAAGAACTCCACCAGAAAACTCCTAGAAACGATTAAGAGCTTTGGTAAAGTGGCAGGATACAAAATAAACCTAGAAAAATCAGTAGCCTTTCTGTACACCAACAACAAGCAATTGAAGAAGGACTACAAGGAGACCTTCCCACTCACAATAGCCTCAAAAACAATAAAATACCTAGGAACAAACCTAACCAAAGACACCAAGGATCTCTACAACAAAAATTTTAAACCCCTGAAAAAGGAAATTGAGGAAGACATCAGAAGATGGACAAACCTCCCATGCTCATGGATTGGGAAAATAAATATAGTAAAAATGTCCATCCTACCCAAACTAGTGTACAGATTTAATGCGATCCCAATCAAAATCCCCAAGAGTTTCTTCACAGGCTTGGAAAAAAAAATCCTCAATTTCATTTGGAAAAACAAAAGACCCCGAATAGCCAAAGCAACCCTGAGTGAAAAGAGCAATACAGGGGGGATCGCTATACCAGACATCAAACTATACTACAGGGCTATAGTCATAAAGACAGCCTGGTACTGGCACAAAAACAGACCAGTTGACCAATGGAATAAAACTGAAGATCCAAACCTGAGCTCATACAATTTCAGCCACCTCATATTTGACAAGGGGGCCAAGAAGACACAATGGAAGAAAGACAGCATCTTCAGCAAGTGGTGCTGGCAAAACTGGATCACCACTTGTAGAAGAATGAAATTAAACCCCTACCTCTCACCTTGTACAAAGGTCAACTCCAGATGGACCAAAGACCTCAACGTGAAACCCCAAACTCTGGAGGTGATAGAAGAGAAGCTTGGCAGCAGACTACAAGACATAGGTGTAGGAAAAGACTTCCTAAATCAGACAGCAGCTGCACAAGAAATAAGATCGACAATTGACAAATGGGACCTCATTAAACTCAAAAGCTTCTGTACATCAAAGGAAGCAATAAAGGAAGTGAGGAGAAGACCCACAGAGTGGGAGGAAACCTTCACAGCAGATACATCTGACAAAGCATTAATTTCCAGAGTATACAAGCTACTCAAAAAACAAAGAAGAAAGAAAACAAATGAATCATTCAAAAGATGGAGCAAAGATCTGAATAGAGACTTCACAGAGGAGGAGTTAGAGATGGCCGAGAAACATCTTAAGAAGTGTTCAACATCTCTGATAATTAAGGAAATGCAAATTAAAACCACTCTGAGATATCACCTTACTCCAATAAGACTGGCTAGGATCAGGAACATGAATGATACCAAGTGCTGGAGAGGTTGTGGGGAAAGGGGAACACTCATCCATTGCTGGTGGGAATGTAAACTTGTACAGCCACTATGGAAAGCAGTGTGGAGAACCCTTAGAAGACTCAAAATGAGCCTTCCATTTGACCCAGTCATACCACTCCTGGGTATATACCCACAAGACACAACTTACTGCAAAGATACATGCACAGCTATGTTTATTGCAGCTCTGTTCACAATAGCAAAAAGCTGGAACCAGCCCAGGTGCCCTTCAACTGACGAGTGGATAGAGAAAATGTGGTACATGTATACAATGGAATACTATGCAGCAGTAAAGAGGGACAACATCATGAAATTTGCAGGTAAATGGATGGAGCTGGAAGACATTATGTTAAGTGAAGTAACACAGTCCCAGAAAAACAAACGACAAATGGTGTCCCTCATATGTGGATGCTAGTACCAACAACCCAGATATAAATATTTCTCATGGAGAGGGAGGCATAGTAAAAGAACAACAGAAAGACTGCATCAGAAAATGGACTGAAATGGTGAATTGGAAAGGGGGGATGGGTGGGAGAGGGACACGGGTGTATATTCGATTAAGGCATATTTAATTGACGTGAGCTCAGCAAGTACCCAGTTTCGCCTAGACACTGTCTACAGGACACATGGTGTTTTAGGACTTAGTAAAAGTAAAAGTAAACATGTGTATATTAAACAACATTGGTTTACAGAATCTGATAAAAATGGTAATGCATCTGAATTAAATGGAGATATAATTCGCTGTTGCCCACATTTGCTTTACATAAAATCTGTAGAGCAAGAACTTTGGGATTGACACATACAAATGTTCTCTATAATTTCTCTGTTGTACAGTATCACCTTGTAGCATTCTCTTTAAGATGATTTAACGTAAAAATTAAGTTTGCTTCCCAAGTTAATCATATATAGTCACCCAAAACAACATGGGTGAATTTGATGAAATCTGTGCCTTGACTCCACCCTATAGTCATGTATAATACAACTGTCTTCTGGAGACTCATACGCTAAAAAAAAGGGGGGGGGATACAGAAAGACATGAAACCTTTTCATCAAACCCTTGCAATTCAAATCTTAAAACTAACTATGGGAAAAGATTTGTTTGTTCCAACAGGACAAAACGTCACCAACTTAACGGCTGAGAAAGAAAAGATACAGGTTTGCATTGAGTAGGATGTACCAAAAAGTGGCAACGGAAAGGCTGACCCGTCTGAACATTCAAAGGAAGAAAAGCCTCAGATTGCCATAAACATCGAACCCCTCTGTGGATCCTACATGTAACAACTAGTTATAATGAGTCCTAATGAAACTTACCTTCTAGGTGCCACAAAGGTTCTGATATGAGAGACTTCCTTGCCTTCCCACCCATAGAACAAGGAGAAATATGACAATGATGAGGTCGCTCCCCAACTGTAAATTGGAGACAACTATTGTAGAGGTAATCTCTTATAAAACCGGTAAAACTGCTTTCTTTAATTGACTACTAGACATGGGAACTGTGGAAGGGATTACTCTCTGTTCAGAACCAAATATAATACTAAAGTCCTAGGGCTATGCACTCAGGCAAAATATATTAATACAGGAGCTCTGACATCAGCAATGGATTGTTCTACCAGGTGGATGTTGGCCAGGGGATCCAAGGCCCCACAAAAGGTAAGGGCTCCTTGCCTCTAAGTTGGGATACCTACAGGAGGAGAGGCAATAAGACCCTGCTGCCGAAGACCTGACGTTAACATGGGAGGGATGTATTGAGACCACACATGCAAGTGTACAGATGGCCTCTGGAATGCCAGAGAGTGTTACCAAAGGCCACTAAACCAATAAAGCAAATATGGGTCTCCCTGAGTCAAGCAAGACTCCACCGTCAGCACCAGCTACACCTCACCTGCCTGGAAATACTGTGCAGCAGAGGCAGCCATGTGCCTGTATATCCCAAATCTAATTGGCTATTGGCTCTCCCCTTGGAGAAATAACCCATGGCTGATGCCACAAGCTTACATCCTCTACAGGTTAGGAGATGTTATAAGCCACAGTAAGACCCTGTCATATTTAACAGGGGGGAAAATTGTAATTCATGGATTAACATATCCAAACATGTGTCTATGCTAAAGTAACCTACCATAACTATTAGTGCTGCTTAAATACCTATATATCTAATTGCTTGTTCTTCATTAGTAGGATCGAAAGGTTATTCCTGGACAAACTGTCAGCCCATGAAAGGAAACAGCCAGAATTGACCAGAGTCCAAGTCAACAGCTCCAGAGAGAGTGGACTGTTTTACCTCTCATCCACCTGTGCCCCTTTTCTAAGCCTAGGGAACAACCTGCGGAAGAGGGGGCGTGGTAGAATGTAAGGGCTGCGATTGGGGTGAATGGTGAAACTACAGCAATGTAGTCTGGACACTCATTTGATCAACTTGATTGAACAAACAACCTGTCACCCCCCACTGGATGGTGGGGCTGTAGGTGTTTGGGCACAACAGCCTGCAGATAGGTTTTGCATGAAGGATGCTTGTACTCATGGATTATCACTTATAGCTAAAAATGAAAAAAAAAAAAAATGAGAGAAAGATGCAGGACAGTTATGGCAGAATGCATGATCTCGGTTGGGGGGGTAGGGGGGAAGGGAAAGGGAAATATGCCTGAACTGAATTGGAAAATGATGTATGAAATGCAAAAAGCATCAATAAAAAAAAAAAAGAAATAATGGGCCAGTCATGGTGGCACACTCTTTAATCCCAGCACTTGGGAGGCAGAGGCAGGTGGATCTCTGTGAGTTCAAGGTCAGCTTGGTCTACATAGTGAGTTCCAGGACAGCTGGGGCTATAGGGAGACTCTGCCTCAAAAAGACCCCTCGAAAAAAAGAAATAATTATATATATGTGAATTCCACATTTCTTTAATTTTTGCTGTTCTCTCTGAGATCTAGATTTGAAAATGAAGGTGATAATGCTATTTCTGTTCAAATGGTCAAGAGAATATCGAAGCCAGAAACTGGAAATTAGTAATGTAGGTAGAATCAGCTTAACAATGATGAGGATTGATGGCTCTAAATTAACAGCTATTTTATTGAGAGATAAACACACGTAAAATATCAGTATAAAGATTTCACATGCAATAACTAATTAGTCCTCATGCAACTCATGTTACAGAGGTGAAGATGTGGCACACAGTCGATGAACTCATCCACATATGGAGGTGAAGTAGGAAAAGCAGAGACAGAGATCCTTGGAAACTACATGTTTTGAATCTCTGAGACTCATTTGGACTGTAATTCCAGAAAGGGATCCAGAAGTTTGGAAAGGAGAAATTGTGTTTTTTAAAAAAAGCCACTTGATATGAAATGTAAGATAATATACACTGCTTAAACTTCAAAATGGTAATCTACTTGGTTTTGGGCTTTTGTGATATATTTTTAAACTTGTCTGATTACAAAACACTTAGCAGACCTTGAGAAGGAAGAGAAAAAAAGACCTGGTAGCCAGACAAACTTTGCCTTCCACCTATAAGAATGTAGCTAAGAACCAAGGCACGGAGCTAGATATGCTGTTTTCCCTGTATTTCTGTCTGCAAAGACTCTTCCTTGCTCTGTCACTTGGCTGAAGATACTCAGGTTGAGCTCAGCTTACCTAAAAAGTTGAAGGTATCTTTGCTCATGAGGTTGAAGTTCCTAAGTGTAACCTCGGGATTTATGGGAGTCATTTTTCCAGTAGAGATTCCACATCATTTTTAAGAGCTTCTGTCTTAGCTTTTCCCCAACTATGCCTCAGAACATTAGTTATAAGAGATGTGAATGGATGTTAGGTTCATAAAAGGTTCCCTTGATCAAATAAATTTGGAAAAATGGGGTCTAACAAAATGAAATTAGTTTCATGACACACTGTCCAAGGTTTTGAAGCACATCGTAACTGTCCACAAGGGGCATAAAAATGGGTAACATTTCTTACACTTCCTGACAGCTTTAAGTTTTTTTCTTATAGAAGCTTATGAGAGTTTGTGGATTACAGAGCAAATATATTGTGAGAGTCCTCCTCTTTCCACATTGTGGAAATTAATATATGTATCCATTTATATAACGTAACACCAGCTAAACATGTATGTATATACAAAGTGGGCATTAACTCAACTAATAAAAGGCAGTGCTGTTCCAGGGAAAAGATGGAAGTCCTGAAAGTTAGTGCTTTCTTCTAGTTCCCTCTGATTATTTGTATAAGAATGGATAGAAACAAGAAAAGTGTGCACTTTAGTTTCTCTGTTTATAAAGTCAGGATAGAAGAGGGAGATGGTAGCAGGGACTGTGGGGGAGACTGGGTAGAATGAGTACAAAAAGATACCTGATGGTGAGAGAATAGCTAACAATCATCATGATGCCCAATTAGTCATTCGGTTATCATTCATGCAGTCAGCAAATACTCATTTTCTGAATTTATTATGTGCAAAGGACAGTAGGACAGCTCAGACAAGATTCCCTGCCCTTTTGAATCTTCTAATATAGTGATGAGAACAATCAACAAAGTAGTATGACCTGTGAAATGTAAAAATAAACAAACAGGATGAGGTGATGGATAATAATTGAATTAATTCATTTCTAAGTGATAAAGGGTATGCTAATCAAGGGTCCAGCTGGGAGGATGCTTGGTACTGAGTTAGGCAGATGGTTTGTTTCTCCTTCTGCAGCATAAGCAGCCTTCTTATTGTGGATTTAAAATAATCCATAGAGTAGAAGAGGTTCAGTGTTTCACTGGTGGGTCATTGAATAAAAATGAAAATGACTAAAGTACATTTTTGATAATTTCTTGCTAAGATGTACTTGGAAATACTTCCAACTGTAGTGGATGCTGTGGTCCTCCCGTACTACTCTCCTTAGGTAGGATAGAAAAAGGTCCCCATCTTGAGTGACAAGAAATTTGTGTGTCAGTTTTACCACCAGCACACTGAGCATCTGGGTCATTAAAAACAACTTTCTTGAACTTATTTTTGCTCCTTTTGCAAAATGAATGAATAGGTTTTATTGTTTCAAATGTCTTGTAACTCTTAAATGTCGACTCCAGGTTCCTGAGGCCTGATTCTTGTTCACTCTTGTCTTTGGACATTCAGATATGATGCTGGTGCTGTGTGCTACACTCGAGCTATCACCTTGATTTAGCTCACACCAGCCAGTTCACAAACTTCCAGTAGTCAGACTCATTGAGTCTTCCATATCACGAGCACACAAATACTAAGAAGTCATCCTTTATGGCAGACATTTCAAGCCTGTGAGAGGCTAATTTAATACTGGGACATTTAGGTAACTTCAATTGAAGGCACCCGCTTGCTCAATGCCATGGATTAGGCGGCTCAGGTTAACATCCACACTAATTGAACACATGAATCAGAGAAAATGATGATTCGTCATAGGTATGTGTATGCTTAAAAATGGGAATAATGAAAAACTAACACAAGACAAATTGAGCTGTAAGAATTTTGTAAGTGGAATTTTCTACTTGGGAAAATGAGTAAGAAATATATTGAAGAGCCTTGAAGATTCGTGGGTGATCTCATTTTTCTCTGGCTGGGCTGTTTTTCTTTACAGGTGCGGCTAGGTATCATAAATAAAATAGTATCCGTAGAAAAGGCTAGGGAGAAAGGGGAAACTGTTGGATGCACCTAGCCAAAATAAAAGGATAAAGCTTTGTGTCAGGAATTCTTTTAGAGATTGATGTGTGTGTGTGTGTGTGTGTGTGTGTGTGTGTGTGTGTGTGTTACTCTGATGTGCATTTTGCTTTGTGTGTCTGTACACTTCTGCCAGGGTTAGGAAGTTTTCAGCTTTGTTTCTGGGCTCTTTGGTGGCTGCTGACATTCTTCTTCACCTTTGGTTGGAATGATGTGGTGGGCATACATGGGCTGTGCCCAGATCTGTCTTCCATGAACATTTTATTGCCCCTGATATTTGGATTGCTTTACCCAAAGTTAATCTCCTTACTCAGGGTGATTCACATCTCAGAATGGTTGATCGAATATAAACAGACCGGATTTCTATCCTAACTTTGGACGTCTCTGATTCCTGACCACCTCGTGGGTGGGGAATGTGTCATAGAGGTAGCATTGCACCCTGATTTGCCCTGCTGTCCAATTCATATTCCGTTGTCTCTCTTTTCCAGGAGTTGATCCCTTAGGCACTCATTAACAGATTTCCTGCCAGCTAATCTGCAGCTTCATGGTGTTTCCTGGGAAACCCCAACTTGCAAGAGAAAATAATGATGCACCTATGAAATGAACACTGGATCATGTTATTTTCTTGCTTAAAATGCTCCCTGAGTGAAGTCCAGATTCTTTAGCAAGGTTTAAAGGTCTTTTATTAATGGGGACTTGCTCGGCATTTTAGCTTCCTCTTCTTATTGCTGATAAACTTGCAGCCTGACCTCCAGCTCGTGGTCCTTACAAAGTTTCAGGCATTCTCATGTTCTGACATTTTATAATGCCATTTTATTTTGGCCTTGCTCATGTCTTTCATACTTCTATCTTTCCTTGAAGACCAATCTTACATTGTAACAATGACAATTTCCATTTCTTGAGGACTTCTCTTGAACTAGGGGCAGTACAAAGTCCCTAATGTATTTTGAGTATTGTTTTACTTAGTCCCCAGATATTTATGCAGAAGGCACTACCATCATTACAATTCGTGATGATAAAACAGTGGTGCAGAGAGTGTAAGAAACCTTGTTCAAAGTTGTAAAATTGGTGAACGGTGGATCCAAGAATGATAGGGGTGTGAAGTGTGCCAGCACTCATTACACTGCCTGGGTACTCCTTGAGGAAAAGGACTTTCTTTTTCATTTTGAAAAGCCTTTTGCATTCTTTCACTTCAACTATTTATAGAAATTTGCATTTCTTTTTTAAGCCTTAGTGATTGACAACAATTTTACAGTTAAGGGATGAAACTAGATATTTTGGTATGATATATGTAACACACTGTAAAATAATCACCACTGCCAGCAAATTAACATATCTATCACGTGCTATGATTCTGATTTTTATGACATTTATGTGTGCGTGTGTGTGTGTGTGTGTGTGTGTGTGTGTGTGTGTAAGCCAAAGACATTTTAAGATCTTCCTTCTCAGTAAGAAACTTTGTAAGCTTTGGGTATTCTGACTTACTGAGGAGCCCATGTTGTACTGTAAATCCGTCTGCTTCCCCGGCTGGGCCCACCAGGAGGATCAGTGTAAGAGGCTGATTTTTGTCCTCGGGCCTCATCAGTTCCTCCGTCCTCTTACCCTTAGTTAGGAAGATCCAAGTTCTTAACTTTCTGCTTTTATCCATGCACCATTTCCAGCGCCATACCTCTTACCTGTCATCAAATCTAGCCCGTGAGGGAAAGGAGATTTGCCTTCGGATGACTTTGAAATTCCTTTTCAACCTTGAATTTCTATAGTTCTTGCCATTAATTATTCCATTAGCCATTTGTATTCAACAAATATTTATTGGGAATCCACCATGTTCTAGACACTGTGAACAAACAGAGACAAACCCTGACTCATGGATGTTATATTCCAGATGGGAGATTTTGACATAGATGTTTCCATGATCAGACAGGGCTGGGTGCTACAAAGATAAGTAAAACGTCACAGAAGATGGGTTGAGGAGAATAAGTATCTACTCTTGTAATAGCACTAGATGTCTTCATGTCCTCAACGGAAAAATCTCAAGTTGGTGACTCTGATTCTGCTTCTGGCACATAGCAGACCAGGGCAGGATGAAAATTCTATTTACCGTATCATCCCTGTACCTGGACACCTCTACTCCTCCTTTTTATGGTGTGCACTTCCACGTCTGCTGGTCCAGCCTTGCTTGGGCTGAGGTGTCAGGGCTGCAGAGAGCTGAGCACTGAGGCATCAGTTTCTGGGGAAAAGGCTTCCCAGGCCAATATGGTGTCAAGATGATTAATGCTTTTCCTTAATAGATAAAAGTTCAGGATTCCCATGGAGTTCAGTCATCTTAATGCCATTAAAGCAATAAATACCTTTCAAAGATGCATACCATTGATAACTGAAATGCCAGCCAAGAGATCTGTGGTGGCTGCAGGAAAATCCTGCTTCCCTTGAGGAACAGCTATATACATGGCTGACAGAGCCTTTTGAGGCTGCTTCTCCTATTGAATTTTAAATCACTTCCCAAAGTCCTCAGTAGTACCCTTGGTCATCTTTGGAGGGAGGGAAGACTACAAAACTCATAGCTCAGGGGAAGGAATTTGTGCCTAGGCTACCATCATTAATTTCCATTATTTGCTCCTGAATTCATTTTCTCCTAAGAAAAAGCCATTATTGTAGTGTCAAGATCCATTTATTTCAGGTTTTTTCCTCATTGTATTAATTCTGCATAATATTAGGATCTATTTCTTCTTACATGTTCCATGGGTCTTAGGATTCAGGCTCTTATTCCTGGGGAAATTCATAAAAATAATAGCAAGAGTAGCACAACACCCTCTGCTCCTGAGCTTGTGATGTCTTTCTATGTCCTGGACTCCAGTGAGGAGATCCATGGATCTCAGGTGACGGGAAACATTCAGGAAAATGGGTCCTTTTAAGTCATGCTATATCTCATTCATTTTGAATCCCTGTTGTATAGACAGACCTATGTTTGAAATGAATTGTCTAAAAATGGATGCATGTGTAGAAATGCAGTGTAGCCTATGTGCAGCCCATTTTTGGATTTGTTCATGGCCCAGAGATGTGTGATCTCAGGTACGGGAGATGGCTGTGAGGGAATGGACATGAAAGCAGGTTATTTGTTTGAGGTACCACCTGGGGTACCTCTTCTTAAAGGTCATGTATGTACATGAAGAGCTTGGCCCATTCATATAGATTTAGTCATCTGGAGTGAGGATATGGTAGTGATTGTATAGATTGGACTTCCAGTTATGGGGTTAGGATTCATGTTAAGGGAATATATGTACACCAAGAGCTCAATCCATTTCTATAGATTTATTCATCGGAGGTGAAGATATTATAGTGAGTTTGTGTAGATTGGACTCTGATCTCTGGTTGGCCAGCTCAGTCCCATTCTCTCAGAGGGGAGACAGGAAAACCAATAGGTTGTTCACTGTTTTTGTTTTATACACCCAGTGAAAAGGAGGGGCCTGGTAGCATTGATTATCTCATCCCAGGGAGCCCCAACCATTCCTCAATGTTGTTTGTTGCAGCATGGGCATAACTGTATCTTCTTATTTAACAATTTTTAAAATTTTATTTATTTTTTCATGTGTATTAATGTACTGTCTGCATGTAGGTTGGTGCACCCGTGTCGTGCAATGCTGTGGAGGTCAGAAGAGGGTTTCAGATTCCCCTGGAACTGGAGTTAAAGAAGGTTCTTAGCCACCATGTGGGTGCTGGGAATGGAACCCGGGTCCTCTGCAAGAGTAGTCGGCGCTCTTAACCGCTAGGCCATCTCTCCAGCCCCACATGACTGTATCTTCTGGGAAGCCATAGTGCCTTCAAGAAGGCAGCGGGAGCAGCGAGATGGCACTGTGCCCAGCAAAGCTACATGGTGCCCACCCAGAAAGTGATGACAGAAGATGGGAGGGGAGTTTTGTCACAGGTTGACATTTTACATGATCAGATGAGGACAAGGACAAGGAGAGTGTTTTATGCTTCACATAATACCACTAGGACCTTTAAGCCGTGTGTGTGTGTGTGTGTGTGTGTGTGTGTGTACATAAGTATCTCAAATTCAAGGATATGCACTCAGAACTTCAGAGATCCTTGGAGATTGGAGCTTGGTCTCAGCTTCTCTGGGGCTTATTTGAAATATAGCTGCAGCTGCATGTCTGGATGACTTGCCAGTTGGTCTCCCAGGAGGAAGAAAATAGCTCTGAGCACTTGTTAGTCCAAAGGTTTGAATACGCTGGAGGCAAGATAATTAGGGATCTTGAGGAGAGCACAGAGAAGAGTAATCGAGAGAAACCAAGTGAAAAATAATGGGGAAGCAAGGGAGATGAAGGACCATAGCTCACAAGAAGCTGGCTGGTCCTTGTCTGGATAACAGAAAGGCCGGGGTGCATTGCAGCTAAAGGAAATTTCATTTGAATGTTTATTGGTATGTCCAAACTGACTGATCCATTCAAGGAGAAGCCCAGAAATGATCACATGGTTATTAAGAAAGAAGTTCCCCAGGTGAGCAAAGACAGCAGGCTCGGTAGTGGTTAAGAAAACACCTAATTGCAGCTGCTTCTAATCCTGACAGACTCAGAACAGGCTGGGTGTTTGAAAGCAGGACAGACACACCACAGTGATGGGACTCGTGCTCTGCAATGCCAGCCCCACCCACAGAGGAGAGCGGCTAAAGGGCTGAACAGAAGCAGAGCTGGCTCTATACTCTTTGGCCTGATCATGTGATTGGGGGGCTTGGTGGTCTACATGGCTGCGCTGAGTTCTCAGCTTCTCTTCCATGTGTCAGGAGAGGCGAGCCCTTCAGGGGGATCCAAAAGATAGTTTGTGCTCATTTCTTTAGCTTGAAGATGAAGGCAGGTAGAAAGGAAATGCGGTTTACTAGAAGCCCCAAACTGCTTCTGGGTGAATGAGAGTTTTATACAAGGACAGTGGCTTTCTGAAGTTGGCTGGCTTTGAGATTTCCTCATTCAGTGCAAGCTGGACTAAGCCGACCTGTGTCAGATAATGAAAACGAATTTAGAGCAACCCACACAATGAGTCCCTGTTGTCAAGGCAGCTGTCATGTTCCATCCAGTGCTTTGCACTCTGGTGAGCGTGACTGTGCACTCTTCCCCTTCCTGTGGAGTTATGCCACTGGTATTGTGACTAACCATTCCAGTGTGCCTGTGACCAAGGGGTTTCCTTGGATGTGGGTTTTTTTTCTGGCAAGGAGGGACCCTAACAGACTTCAGTGGTCACTCAAGACGGTATAGGAGAGCCTTGTTAGACCTTCTGCTGAGTTCTTTGGTTGATTTATCTTGTGTATCTGCTTCTGAGAAAGATTGTATTTCCATTTGGATCTGTTTTATGGATAAGGCCAGTCAGGAAAGAAACAACCTAGCAAATTTGTCCAAGCAAACATTACTGTCAGTTATATTTGGGTATTGAGATTTCAAGAAAGTTTACCATTTTTAGATGTTCTATATATTGAATTCATCAAAAAGCATGAATTATGTGATAATATAAAAGTAAAGGCAATTACTCTTATTTTTCTTGTGTAGATTAAATAATTTACCAAAGTCATGTGCTTAATGAGCTGAGCCTGGAACCCTGCTCTGACTAATTCATGTTTCCCCCAATGTGTGCAGGACTGGCACACATTAAATGAGAGAAGAAACTCTCTCATTTAAGGCCGTCTGGTCTTTTGGGACATTTCTATCCTTACCCCTGATTGCCTTAGAACCCACAGTCCTGTAGTGGATTCTCTATCAAGAAGAATGTTAGAATGAGCTTTTTTAGGGATAGGAAGAATGCGCTTCTTTTTTTTTTTGTTTTTTTTTTTTTTTTTAGACAGGGTCTTATTATATACCTCTGGTTGGCCTGGGATTTGCTATGTAGACCAGGCTGGCCTCAAACTCATAGAAATATGCTTGCCTCTGCTTCCTAAGTGCTGGTATTAAAGATGTGCACTTATAAACCCAGCAGTGATTTTATTTAATAGTGTCTCCATTGGACAGAGTACTCTCTCTATGGTGGACAAATTTCTTTACAGCTCCAAGATGCTAGAAATAAAAATCTTACTATGATCACGTTAAGGAATCCCCTGGAGTTAATGCCGGTGAAGTTTTATTTTCACGAATATGGTAAAGTAGGTGTCTGGGAGCTCAGCAGAGGCTCCCAACATTCTCTGGCTTCTCAGCAGCGTTGTCCAACCCCTGCTGCCCCAAGCATCTGTTCAGTGCGGGTTGCCATCTTGGAAAGCAAGTACAACATGGCCGGTCAGCCAAGTGGCCCCACTCATAGGAGAGTGGTAGAGAAGGCTTTTCGAAACTTAGACAGACAACAGCTTTATTTTCCCCCAAAAGCCTGAAGTAATTAAGAAACCTAGACATCTCCACTGACTAGTACAGATTCACATTATGAGTTTAGTGGGAGGCATTCTGGAATGGTGTTTGAGGCTTTGGGAGCAAACAGCTCTGTAACCGTGAATTGTTCAGTTGACCTTCTAAAAGTGTTGTGAAATAGGATCATAATCAATAACTACTTATGAGGATTGCTGTGAGATTTAGAGAATACAGAGAGCTCAGGAGTTCACTCATGCTTGTTGAGTGAACAAAGAATGCTTGATATTAGCCAGGGATTCCCAGGCAGAGGAAGTGTACGCCCACATGGATCAGCTCCGGATATGATTCCGAGTTGTCAGGAAGGGAAGACCACAAAACTTCATGGGCAGGGGCTGATGTTGTGACCTGCTGGTAGAATTTCTCCCTTGTCTTTTGGAAAAAATCCTCAGTTCTGCTTTTAAACCCTTCCAACAAAGAGAGTTAATTTACCCAGAGTAATGTCTTTTACTAAAACCAACCAATTAAGAACTTTTAATTGCACCTGCAGAGCTCCTTCATCCTGGACCTGTGATTTGTCTTTGACAGAACAACTGGCACTCTGGTCTAGCCAAGCTAACACCTCAGAAATCTGTCTCTGCCTGCTAGCTGAATGCTATGTATTAATTGACTGTAGATGTTGTGGCAAATGGTCACAAGCATAGTGCTGTACAGCAACATATATTTATGGTTTCACAGCTTCGGAGGCTGGAAATTTGAAGCTGGAACTTATTCCTTTCTTCTTGTAATTTTTGACGCTTGTCCCACTAGGCCATGTTCTGTCTCCATGGTCACATTGGTTCTCCTCTGTTGGTACACTTCATTGCTCTCTGCCTCTCCCTCATAAAGACATTTGTTACATTTAGGACTTATTAGACAACCTTGGGCAATCTCCTGGTCTAAAGAGCCTTAATTTCGTCACATTCGCAAATGCTATTTTTGTGCCATGGTTGGTTAAGATATACACTTTACAAGACTGAGGACCTAATGTTTTTGAGGCTCATTATTTGGACTGCAGCATTGCCTCCTCATGCATTTTTGGAGGTTTGCTTTGAGTCAGAGCCTTTGTTGTCCTGTGGAGTAGGGAAACAAGGATGGAATTGCCACCTTCCTGCCATTAAGAAGCATATTGACAGAGAAGCAAGATGGTGGCTCCCTGGGAAGCAGGAGTTTTCTGAGCAGCTAAAACAAGGCTGGGGAAGGGAGACTTAGGGGCCTCCCAAGAGCGTTGGGAAGCATTAGAGGTGGTCTGAGGGCACCTGGATCCTTAGTAACTGCAATTTGGTGCTACAGATGTTGGCTCTGGGCATTGGGAGACAGCAGGGATAACCCCTGTGTCAAGTGAGCCTCTCTCCCAATGGACCCAGGTACAGACCTTGCCAGCTTGCCCTGGGGGACTGGTGGGCAGACGGGGGGTGGTGTGAGGTGGTCCTGTGAGAACATCCCACCAGATAGGTGACTGGAGCTCACCCCATTGGCATAGGGGACTTTGGGTGCATATAGCAGCGGAGGTGTTGTGACCTCCCAGCCAACAGACCAGGAGTGCCTGGGGCCCTTGGGGTGGGGGTTCCGAAGACCTGGGGGGTTTGGGTGGCTTGGGTGTTGCTAGGCCTTGGCCATTGGGCAAGCTATTTATTGTTTGGATGAAGGGGTGCTGGTCTGTAGAGTGTTAAGATAGAGGCCAGATTTTAGAGCTTAAACTGTCCACCCTGTACAGGAGTTAAGAAGACATCAGCAAAAACACCTGCAAAACAACTAAAATCAGTCTTAGTTCAAAACACCTAAGTTTCACCTTAGCACAACACCTAACAAAAGCTACCCAAATGCCTAAAGCCCAAAGAAAAAAATAACATAAAAACTTTAATGAACTCCCAACAAATACTAGTAACCCTATTAAAGAACCATGTAGTGAAGACTCCTTAGATATAACTCAGAATAAAGATCTTAAAAAAAATTATAAACCTGATTAAAGAAATTAAGGAGCGGAAGGAATTTAGAGAGCACATAAATAAAGAAGTCAGGGACTTAAAAAATGATAGGGACAAATTAAAAGAGGATGACAAACTGCGGAATGTAAAGATATAGAAACATTGAAGAAAATTCAAGTTGAAAAAATGAAGTGCAACAATCCACAAACCACATGTAAAGGATGGGAGAAACTCTCAGTAACAGAATGGATGAAATAGAAAATAGAATACCAAGATTAGAAGACAATATGGAAGAACTGAATGGGTCAAGTAAAGATTATGAAAAGTTTAAGAAGCCTATTGAAGAATGATAGTCATCAAAGAAGAGGACAGGAAACGGAGAGGAATGGGGACAAGGCAAGGATTGGAATGGGCCTAGGAGAGTTAAAGACAAGGCAGACTATATTTATGTACAAAATTCCCCAAAATTGAAAAAAATTAAAAAAATTTTATACCTGTATTGAAAGCAAAGAATGAAGAAATAAGAAGCTGAATGGTAGCAAATGGAGAGTCACCGGGCGTGAGTAGCCTGAGAGAGTCAGAGTCTTCAGTGGCTCTCTGCACTGTTCAGAGTTGTAGAGGTGGGAAAATGCCCCACTGACCTAAAAATACAGGAAGGCTTTGTGGAGAAGGGAGTGCCTGACTAGGACCCAAATGGTAAGAATATCAGAACAGTCAATCTCGGACTGTGCTGCTCATGTGGAAAGCTTAGAACAGATCATTGGAACCAAAGTCCAGAGTCTGATTCAGCAGGTCTAAAATAAGGCCTGATAATGTGCTCTCCTGGCTGTGGGCCTGAATAGCCACAGTTTCAGAATTGCTATGGACATATAGAGATGATCATAACCATACCTTTAACCCCAGCACCTGAGAAACTGAGGCAGGGGAATTGTCATGATTTTGAGGCCAGCCTGGGCTACATAATGAGTTCCAGGGCAGCCAGAGCTACATAGTTTGAACCTGTAACAAAAACCAACCAAACAAACAACAGAAAACAGACAGAAAGGATGACAGTGATGATGGAGAGGTGGCTTTCTGCCTTCAGATTAGTTTAAGTCACAATTTTAACATCACATTCTTAGAAAGACATTGAACATTTGTTGTATTTGTTCTGGTTTTCTTCATTTTATGTCTCGTCCCCATGAATCAGGTGATCACCTGCAACTCCTGCTTAAGTACATGGTCCATCAGAGCATACATGCTGTGCCTTTTGTTGACAGTGCTTAGAAAAGTGCTTAGTGCAGAGCAGACGTTCAGTAAATGTTTGCTAGGGAAAGAATGAATAGTTTTGGGTCTCTTGTAGCTTAAACTTCTTTAATTCATCTGACTTTGTTTCTTCAACTTGAAACCAGTTACTTCAATTTGACAATTATTTAAGTAGAGTCAAATCTGTCAAGTTGGCTATTTGAGGGTTTCTTTTCTTTCTTGGTAAAATATTCTGGTTGACAGAGCCTATGTAGAGCAAAAGATAATTTGGAATTTCTTTAAGCAGTGGAGATGTGCCCATAAAATAATTAGGATGGTTTAAACTCATTTAATTCTTAATATTTCCATTTCTGAATAAATATTTCATGCATCGCTCTTCTGGGAGGTAAAGAGCCAGGAAATTTCAGCAATAATATGTGTATAAAATTTCTCTTTTCCCCATAGTAGCACATTTTGAAAGATATCTCAACAGGTTATGACAAGTAGAACAGGAAAATATTATTTTAATTTCCCTGGGTCAATTATTAGAATTACTGAAAAAAAGTACTTAAATCACACTTTATCAGTGTGATCCATTCAGAGAAGGGAGATGGGTGAGAAAAACCCAGACTGGTTTATCATAATTAAGTTTGTGCCCAAAATGCCAAAACAAATCAAATGCATTGGGCACATCTGTCCTGCAGCTACGAGATACAACCGTGAAGGGGGGTGGTGGTGGATCAGGCCTGTCTAAACGTGGCTTGCTGCTATAAAGCAGGTGGTGCATCTTATGAGCTCTGTTCCTGCCTTTTCCCCTCAGAAACAGATGCCAAATAAGAAACAATAACGAAAACGCTCAACATGTAGGAGGGTGCTGTGCAGAACTAGAAACTTACTGGGAGTCTCAGGTCTGATAATATACCACAAGGCTCTTTATTCCTTTCTTGAGAAACAAAGTTGGGGGTGCAGAAGGAACTGGGGCTAGGCTTGGGGTAGCATGCTCCAGGTGCAATGATAGAATGATTTTCCTGGAGCTTACCCATCTTTATCTCAGGATTTTATGCAGCCCAGAGATGTTCTCTCTCTCTCTCTCTCTCTCTCTCTCTCTCTCTCTCTCTCTCTCTCTCTCTTCATTTTTTTAATTTTATTTCTGTATGTGTATGAATGTACTGTCTGCATGCAAGTTTGTGCACCTGTGTCGTGCAATGCTGCGGAGGTCAGAAGAGGGTCTCAGATTCCCCTGGAACTGGAGTTTCAGACGGTTCTCGGCCACCATGTGGGTGCTGGGGGTCAAACCCAGGTCCTCTGTAAGAGCGGTCGGTGCTCTTAACCACTAGGCAATCTCTCCAGCCCCTCTCTCTCTTCAACACACCAGGACAACTGGTCACCCAAGAAGCAGGCTGGCTTTCATACTGGATAATGATGCCCTGCTACTGAGGATGATCAACATAGACTGGATGGCCAGCTTGCTGTACTGATGGAGAAGCGATTTCTGTTGGAGATGAATCAGGCTCTAATGGGCTGCAGTGGCCACCTGGCTACCATCTTGTCATTCTACTAGTAAACAGACCCTGTCTTAAAGATGCAAAATGACTAATTATATTCATATAAACCAGTATTTGCTTATTTAATTTCATATTTTATTTTAGCTTTAAAGCAAAAATGGGTGAATTAATAAGTTATCATATTGTTGATCATTGTGGTAGAGAGCTATTTGTCAAACAGCTCTCTTGTCTACTATAAACATAGTTATTGGAGTTTACCTCTCCTGGGGTTGGGAGATGGCCTTGCCATGCAGACATGAAGACTTGAGTCCTAGCACTCATGTCAAATGCCACATGTGGTGGTGTAGTCTTATAATCCCAGTGCTGGGGAGGAGGCAGGAGGATCTCTGGAGCTCACTGGACAGCAGGCCTAGTCTCATAATTGAGCCCCAAATAGAGTGAGAGATACTGTCTCAAAAAATAAGGTACAGGCTCCCGAGATATGACACCTGAGGTTGATTTATGGCCTCCACATGTGTGAGCACACATGTATATGTGTGTATACACATGTACCCCCACACAGCTAAACACATGCCTATACGCATATACACACAAAGAAATTTAAAAAAAGAAATCTATTTTACTTCATATGAAGAAGGCATTTTCCCTTATGTGAAAAAGACTTTTAAGTGCATGTGTGAGAAAGAGGAGAGACAGAGAGAGAGAGAGAGAGAGAGAGAGAGAGAGAGAGAGAGAGACTCTGATAGGATTTCCTCTGAAATTTTAGGTCTATCAGTGGTGTTTTTCATCAGAAACAAAATTAAGCAACTTTTGCCTGAACAACTTGAACCATTTTTAGTTGTCCATTATCGTATGTGATTATGGGTGAGGCACAGCTTTGAGGAACTTCAACATATGCCATTACACCCATAATGCCAGAGGGAGTGAGGTGGATCAGTAATGAGTGTGGATGAGTGTGAGACTGTGCAACCTGACTGCTAAAGTCAGGTTTACTTGTTCCTTTCCAACTGAAGGTAAATGTTCAACTAACTCTTGAGTTCAACTCCTGTGTCTTCTCTAGACAGTAAGAAATGGTTCAGTATGTGTGAAGAGGACAAAATGCCCACCTAATATTAATTCTTTCCTTATTCCTTACTTAAGGATTCCTCACTTTGAGTCAACAGTATGAGCAGTTTAGAAAACTCATTTTCTACTGCAGCTTGCATGTTGAAGACCCTGTAGCTCAGTCCTGAGCAATGTCTTACAGTTAGAAGGGTCCTATGATTTTTCCCAGTGGAAAAAGATGACCATATCTGTAGAGGTAGGAGCCATATTGTTCCTAGTAATAACAAACACAAATGAAAGACAAAGCAACTCTTACTTTAGCTTTGATTATTAAACTAGTGAACCAGGAAAAAAAAAACATGATGTAGGATTAAAAAGGTACCCCTGGATAAGATGTCAACCCATGAAGAGGAAAAACCTGAACAGACTAGAGTCCAAAATGACATCTCCAGAGAAAACAGACTGTTTTGCTTCTCACCCACTTGTGCCCCTTTCCCAAAGCCTAGGGAACAACTTGCAGAAGAGGAGGTGTGGTAGAATGTAAGGGCTGCGGAGAGATTGGGGTGAATCATGAGACTACAGCAATATAGACCGGACTCCTATTTGATCAACATGCTTGTGCATACAAGCTTCTCCAACTGG
Source organism: Rhizomys pruinosus (assembly GCA_009823505.1). Classification (NCBI taxonomy): domain Eukaryota; kingdom Metazoa; phylum Chordata; class Mammalia; order Rodentia; family Spalacidae; genus Rhizomys; species Rhizomys pruinosus. The sequence goes on along the minus strand of VZQC01003107.1, from coordinate 83,573 downwards.
ACTATGGGAAATGTGGGTTGTTCAACATTTGGACATAGATACTTGCAAATTGGTTTTACATTTACTTACATTCATTGCTTATGCTTAATAATTTGGCTCACTTCAAAAATTGCACCAATTACCTAATTGTATGGCAAACTGAGCAATGTCAATGTTATCTGAAAACAACTGTGCTCTTATATTGTAGAATCCCTTAAAAATAAACAAATAAAGGAATAAAAAAATTGATAAAAAAAACTAGTGAACCAGTTCCTACTTCCAGAATTTTCGTTAGTTAAGATACTTAGTTGAGCCTCTATTAGTACCTATACTTGGAGGGTCTTCTGTTTCTTGGAAATGATTCTTCCTAAGTTTCCACGACAGCATGAGACAGTGGGAAAATACTATAGCAGAAAGATGGAAAACAATTCTACGCTTCCTTTTTTTCCTCTCCCAGCACTCCAGTCATGAGGCCAGGAACAGTTGTCTTAAGGCGTTCCACTAATCACGACCTCTGTTGCCTCTCCTATTGGGTGGCACATAATGGAATATCTAGCAATATTGTTGACTGTGTAGCAAAGAGTAAAAAGCACTTTACTGTAATACAACGGGACAAGCTGGTTGAGATTTGAGATCCATTTTAGGTAGTAGAGATTTAATTCTAAGTAAGTCAGCTCTAAAATAAAATGTGCTATTCCAAAGAAATGTGTGTGCATGTATATGTGTGTGTACATGTGCATTTTTGTGAATTTCCATAACATATAATTATAATGATGGGCATTCTTTTGTGTAAACCAGAGTTTATTTTCCTTCCTACACCTGTGTTTTCTGGCAAAGATGTTTGTCTTGGGCTGTATTTTCATTGGATTATATAGAGCAATTCAATAATATATTCTGGCCTTCTCCCTAGGACTGATGTTGAATGTGATTGATTTTGATGAATTGGCCTAGAGCTTCATGGAGATCCAGTATTATTACAACCCAAGGAAGGAAGGGATATGCTTGTGTGACCAAGATAGAGAAGTCAATAATAACAAGATCTGGTCATTTTTTGTCTTTCCTTTGCTGCACCTGTGAGTGGCACCCAATCCTCTATGATCATGGACTGCTATCACCACGGAGCTGAAATGCCATGAATTTGCATCTGTGCTTTGGTTCTACCAGGTGAGGGAGGTTGCCTGAACACAGAGGTAGAGGGTTTCCTGACTTCTAAGAAGTCACAAAATCTACCCATGTCTGGGAGGACCTTGATGCCTTCTAGGCCAAGCTCAAGTTCAGTATAATTAGCTCTAACCTGAGGGAAATCTCAGAAGGGATGACCTTCTTCAATATTGAAGGGTTATTGAAGAATGTAAATTGCCACTCAAGACAATTGTCAATGTACTGCCAGTTACAGAGACATGCTTGGAAGACATTTGCCTGAAGAGTGCTTTCATAAAGGAAGAAAAAAAAATCTCAGAAACAAACAAAATTTATTGACTGCCATAGTCTCTGAGACTGAAAATAAGAGGAATAATTTCAGTCTCACCAGTCTTCAAGCCTCCTTCGGTACCTCCACACTGCCCTCCAGCTCTCTGGCTACTTCATGTTATTATTATTATTTTTTTCATTCGGAAGCTGGCTACCTTTCTCGAGTCCTCCCTCCTGAGCTGGCTGCAGAGCTCATGCTTAGTGACATCTGGAGGCCCTTTAGAGTTCTAGGCAGACTTTTGCTCTTTCTGTCAGGTCCTGCAGGGAAAGCACAGTGACTTCAGAGGCATCAGTAGCATCTTGGTGAGATGGGACAGAACTAAATCTATGAACCAAAAAGTCTTCAAAGTGCTCTCCCACTCGCATCTCACAATTCAGAACATCAAGCCCATCTCTTTTCTCCTCTAGTGATGCAGGATGCATCACTGCTTAAACAAGTTTAGGTGGTTTGTCTATTGCATATACCTTTAAAACTAAGTCATTATTGAGGTATGGTGAGCATGTCAGAGCTTTATCAAACTTATTTTTGAAGATTTCTTTTGAAATTTTATGTTATTATTCTAGCCATATTTAAAGAATACTGGGTTTGGACCTATATGGAGCAAGTGCATTTCACCAGAAAGCAATGCTGACTGTAAGATTAAAAACACAGGCTTAAAACATATATACTTGACTTAAATGTCTGGTTTTGCTTTTACTAGTTGTATGGTTTAGGTATAATATACAGTGTATATGTGCTCTAATTTTCCCATTTTAAAAATTTATTTATTGTCCTTAATTATGATATATATATATATATATATATGCGTATGCATGTATGTATGTATGTATGTATGTATGTATGTACATATGACTGAGTGCAAATGATTGTTGAGGTCAGAGGCATCAGATACCTCTTAAACTACAGTTATAGGTTTTGTGGTACAGGCCCTCTGCATGAGCAGTAGGTGCTCTTAACCACAAAGTCATCTCTCCAGCCTCCAAGTTTCCCATTTTAAAGTTGGCTAAATAGCTCTGATACCATTGATATAGCTAGCTGTTGAACATAAAGTGTAATATGTAGGAATAGCAAAAATCTTAACATAGGATAAGGGGTGTATGTATAGACTCCTCTAGGCCACAGAATGTAAAGCTAATTGGTAGCTTGGGTTACATCTACATACATCTATAATTTTATTGTTATATTTATTTTTGATAATCTATACATATTTATATATGCACTTATATAAATATGAACATGTGTACAAGGATATTGCTTCTGTTTGGCATCTAGCACTTAGCATATAGTATAAATGGGAAATATGCTTTATTTTTTATCAAAGCACATATGTGCTACATATCCAGACTGTCATCACTTCCATAGTGCCAGAAGAACAAGCCTTATCTCCACAGTGTTACATGCTTCTGGCTTCTCCACTCATAATTCGGAACTTGTCAACTTCCATCTAGCCCTCCACTACCATTTTCCTCCCGTGATTTGGTTCATTTACTCCTTGTGGTTTAGACATGAAATGTCTCCTGAAAGCTCACGTGGTAAAGGTTTGCTTCCCAGATGATGGTGCTGACTTGATCATGAGGGCCCTATGGGGGGGGGGTTGATCAACCAATGGGTTGATCCATAGTAGAATGAATTATTGGAGAAAGGGCCTAACTGGGGGAAGTGGGTCACTGGGACATGGCTTTGGAGTGTGTATCTTGTCCCAGACTCTTCCTCTGTTTTTTCCCTTCCTATCCACCATGACATGAGGCACTTTGACTCCATCACATGCTCCCTGCCATGATGCTGAGCTTGACAGCTCATGGGAAGCAACAGACCCACGTGACTGTGGCTGGATCCTCCCTTCAGTTGTTTACTCATGCACTTTGTCACAGAGTCAGAGACTCACACAGCTTACTTGGTTCAGGAAAACCTAGTCCTATTTGGTAGCCAGTTCAAACGTCATTCTTTCTCATGAACTACCATGCCCCAGCAATTCATATTTCTGTACCTTCGTTTTATAGCTGCTATTTAACTGGATTGTAGTAATGTAGATGTTATTGGACTATCTCTCCCATTAGATTGTTCTCATTTGTCCCCAAAACACAACAAAGAGTAAGGAAAAAGCTGTAGGTTTTCATGTTATTCATGTTATTTCTCGAACATTGAAATTACTATGTGTAGCCATAGGATGCTGATTGCAGAATATAATGTTTACATGAACACAAAACAATTTCTCCAGTCTTTAAGACATGAAATGTATATAACTTATTTTTACTTCATTGTTAAATATTTTAATATTTACTTTAAAAAGTATCTTGGCGAATTTAGCATTACTGGAGCAGAATTTTGTGACAATCTATAGCATGCAATACAGTGTCCTTTGGTTCTGCTGAGCATTTGAAATATTAGTGGAATGACAGAGGAGGAGCTTGTATTTAATTTTGACTAATTTATGGTTAAATTTGATAAGTAGGTTGCCCAGAGCCTTCACATCAGAGAGTGAAGGTCTATTCATAGTCCTCATGAACATTTGTGTTCATGTGTAGATTTCTGGAGTCCTAGAGCAAAAAAGGTTTATTGATCTTATTAGCCCAAGGCACCTAAAATGCAAAACAAAATCAATCTTGATTTATCAGTTAATCATTTTGTGTATATTAAATGTCAACTCACTATTAGAAATTAATTTACTATACTTAGCTTCATTATATAATACACAGTAATAAACAAATTAAGAGCACAATATTTACTCATTCAGATAGAATTAACCTGTTTTCCTCCTTCAGGGTTGGTTAAAAAATGTTTGGCTTCTAAGATGATCCTAACAGATAACTGTCTTCAGTTCTATAGAGACTAATAACCATCAAGTAAATTCTAGGACCTAAAGGGCCTCATTCAATAGTCCATGGCTCTAAGGTGCAATTTAATACAGTATAGTATAATCTTTTCTTCAATTGGGGATACTATTTGAACCTAGGAAGTGATAATTTTCTAAATTGTTCCCTTGTGGCCTAAATGTTAACCTAGCTCCCAGAGATTTCTAGTTTAAAGTCAAGGAGTTGGTTCAACACTATTAAATCTGGACCTACAAAATTTACTTTCTTTAAACATCTAAATGAAGAAATAGCTTTCAAAATGAAACTGCAAATTAATGGATGGGGAGTAGTCATACATAAATTGCCCGGGTAACCTCACAAGTACAAAAAGTACTTGTGAGGTTTTTTTTTTCATAGGTTAAGAAATCTTTTTACTCAGGTTTAGGACATCTGAAGGAAGGTTTTGTCATGAGTTTTAATAAATATCTTAGGGAAATAGTTATATATGCATCTATGTTCATTTTAATTAGCTTTATTTTCTACTTTCCAATCTTTAAAAGTTATTTATTATTTTTATTCTATACATATTAATATATTGCCTGTATGTACATAAGTGCACCCATGTCATATAATGCCTATGGAAGTCAGAAGAGGGCATCAGATCTCATGAACTGTAGTTATGGATGGTTGTTAGACACTATGTGGTAATGAATCCAGGGTCCTCTGCAAGAGTAGTCAGTGATCTTAACCATTGAGCCAGCTTTCCAGCTGCACTGTCCACATTTATAAGCTGTATCTGGTAGTTATGAATTGCCTTTCTCTACACTTAAACATACTGAGACATTCATTTGTTTGCTTTTTGTATTGACTGTTAATATCCCTCACAACCCCCACATTCTTGTTCAGATAAAGCAAACTTATTTAGTCTAGTGTAGAAAATGTAATAGTCCCTTCAGGTAAATTGAATTTTGAGGGGTGCTTATATCTTCCAGATTCCACATGTGTTCTATGTTGATCTTTTCTTAGAAGCTACCAGAAGTGATGGCTGTAAGGCCATAGGATGGAGTCCTGTTTCCCTTTCCATAGAGAGATGGCTCTCTGGGCAGCTGCATATGGTTCTGGATGAAAGGCCCCCTTTGTAGGCCTCTAAGCAAAGCCTTTTATAAAATCTGTAATGTGGGTTACTATAACGCCTATCTAACAGAGTTGTTTCTGAAATAATGAAATCAGGTGAAAAACAAGAATCACTTCAGCATGCATGGCTCAACTTTAACTCTGCAACATGAAAAAGGACTTCATGTCATTGGTATTTGATGACGAATTTGTTGGTTGAAACTATGACTGTTAAATATGCAAATACTAAGGACACTGCATTGTATAATCTGATTGTGTAGTATTTTGCAAAACAGAACTCATATGCAACCCTAACAAACCCTCCCAGTTGTTTCAATGCTTTTCTGCTTTTCTGCATTTCAGTGTTGAAATTTCAGCCATTAAAAATGACTTCCCCTTTTAATTTTCCCCTTCTCAGGTGCATTGACTTTGGGTAGAATGTGTTCTGCAGATTTTGAAGAAACAACTGTTTTTAGAGAAATCCTACTGTTGCTAAACTTGTTTCACTGAGAGAACAAGCTCAGTTTAGCAAATCCCTGTTTGTTTTGCAGTAGATGAAGAAAATGGTAGTGAAAAATGGACTGTCAGATTTGTGCTGCTCTGATGTCTTCCCAGCTAGATGTGCTAGGCATTAATGAGTCAAATATCAAAATAGAGTTATCTGAGGTACAACACACAGTTGCTTTAGAATAATATAGTCATCCGCTCTCAGTCTTAGACAAACCAAACCTTTGGGCTAAAACTTCTTGGCTTTCTGAGCAGCCATATGTAATATCATGTGTCACTCTAATTAAAATTATGCAACAAAATGAATTGTATGTTTCAGATCTGCTCGCCAATTGCCAGTCTGTCAAGTGTAATGGATGAATAATTAGTAAACATAAATTCACCTTGGAGCATTGGCTGAGCACCTATTAGGGTGTTTTGACTGTGAAGGATAAAAAAAATATTACACCTAGGACTCTGCAACTTTGGAATGTGATTGATAGACAAGAACACAATGGTAGGACCATTTAAGGAATCCTGGGACAATTTAAGATGAAGGGTATAAGAAATTGGTCATACAATTTCAGCCACCTCATATTTGATAAAGGGGCCAAAAAAAGCTCATTGGAGGAAAGAGAGCATCTTCAGCAAATAGTGCTGGCAAAACTGGATCACCATATGTAGAAGAATAAAGTTAAACCCCTACCTCTCACCCTGTACAAAAATCAACTCCAAGTGGATCAAAGACCTCAACATGAAACCTGAAACTCTGAAGGTGATAGAAGAAAAAGTTGGCAGCAACCTACAAGACATAGGCATAGGAAAAGACTTTCTTTTTTAAAATTTATATTACTCTAAAATATGCCTACATATCCTCCACCCAAATACCAAGATTCCAAAGTCTAAAAATAAGTGGTGGGTTAATTCTAGAGCCTGTTAATGAATTTACATTATCAGAGCACAGTTGCTTTCAGGGAAAGGGATATATAACATTGATGTTGCTCAGTTTGCCTTACAACTCAGTGCAACCACTATGGAAAGCAGTATGGAGAACTCTGGAGACTAAGATGGGCTTACCACCTGACCCAGCCATACCACTCTTGGGTATATACCCACAAGACTCATCCTACCACAAAGATACAAGCACAGCCATGTTCATTGCAGCTCTCTTCACAATATCGAAGTGGAACCAACCCAAATGCCCCTCAACCAATGAGTGGATAGAGAAAATGTGGTACATCTACACAATGGAATTCTATGCAGTGCTAAAGATGGCATCATGAACTTTGCAGGTAAATGGATGGAACTAGAAGATGTTGTGCTAAGTGAAGTAACACAGTCCCAGAAAAGCCACGATGAATGGTATCCCTCATTTGTGGATGCTAGGAAAAGACCTTCTAAATCAGACAGCAGCTGCGCTGGAAATAAGGTCCACAATTGACAAGTGGGACCTCATTAAACTCAAAAGCTTCTGTGCAGTGAAAGAAACAATAAGGGAAGTGAAGAGAAAACCCACAGAGTGGGAGGAAACCTTCACCACTGATATATCTGACAGATCATAACTTCCAGAATATATAACCTACTCAAAAAACAAAGAAGAAAACAAATGACTCACTCAAAAGATGAAGTAAAGAGTTATATAGAGACTTCACCAATGAGGAAGTAAAGATGGCTGAGAAACATCTTAAAAAGTATTTAACATCATTAATAATTAAGACAATGCAAATCAAAACCACTCTAAGGTGTCATCTCACCCCGATAAGACTGGCTAAGATCAAGAAAACAAAAGACACCAAATACTGGAGAAATTGTGGGGAAAGGGGAACACTCATCCAATGCTGGTGGGCATGTAAATTTGTACAGCCACTGTGGAAAGCAGTGTGGAGAACTCTTAAAAGGCTGAAAATGAGCCTACCACCTGACCCAGTCATACCACTCCTGGGTATATACCCACAAAACTCATCCTACTGCAAAGATACATGCACATCTATGTTTACTGCAGCTCTTTTCACAATGGCAAAGAATTGGAGCCAACCCAAATACCCCTCAACTGATGTGGAACATCTACACAATGGAGTTCTATGCAGTGGTAAAGAAAGATGACATCATGAACTTTGCAGGTAAATGGATGGAACTTGAAGCCATTATGCTAAGTGAAGTAACACAGTCCCCCCCCAAATAGGGAATGGTTTCCCTCATTTGTGGTTGCTAATACCAAATTCCCCAATTGAAAGGCAAGTTGAGCAGCGTTATTATTATATTTCTTTATATTTGAAAGCAACTGTGATGTTATAATATGAATCTGTTAATGAGCCCTAGAATTAACTTACCACTTACTTTCAGACATGCTAATTAATATATATTCATATTTTAGAGTAATATAAAATTAAAGGGAAAAATTTGAACTCCTAAACATTTAAACTCCTAAACAAGAGTTAACATACAGCTTATTCCTGGAGGACATAATTCTGGTACATGTATGATATTTATATAGGCATATTTTGGAGCAATACAAATAGGGAGGGAATCACAACAACAGAAGGACTGGGTCAAAGAACAGACTGATATAGTGAAATTCTGCCCCAAACAATAAACCTTTGCAGAGAAAACATTTTTTTTTTGGTCTTTTTGAGACAGGGTCTCCCTGTAGCCCCAGCTGTCCTGGAACTCACTCTGTAGATCAGGCGGCCTTGAACTCACAAAGATTAAAGATTAGCCTGCCTCTGCCTCCTGAGTGCTAGGATTAAAGGCGTGCACCACCACACCCAGCGAGAAAACTTTTAAAAAGACCGAGAGAAAGATGACGGACATGTATGGCAGAATGCATGATTTGGGGTGGGGTGGGGTGAGGGGAAGGGAAAGGGGAATAAATTGAACAGAAAATGATGTCTGAAATACACAAAACATCAATAAAAGTATTATTTAAAAAGAAATTGGTAGACACATGATTTATTTAGGAGTTCAAAAGAATTGGAGATTGGGGCTAGAGAGATAGTTCAGGTGTTAAGAAGAGCAATGATTGCTTTTGCAGATCAGAGTTCAATTGCCAGCACCCATATATCTGCTAAGTTGTCCCTAAGTCTTGTTCCAGGGGCTAGATGGCTTCTTCTAGCCTCTGTGGGCATTGTGCGTACATTGTGCACTCATACATATGAAATAAAAAAAAAAAGAATGAGAGCTTGTTATGAGTTCAGGGAACTGAAGAAAATTGGATTGTCGAGGGTAGAAAAGAAATCAGGGATTAGGAATAAATAATAAATTCAGAACAGGGATGGAACACAATAGCAGGCAGCAGGCAGCAGGCAGCAGGCAGCATGCAGCAGGTGTAGCTTGGCTACAGAAGATTCCTAGGTAGGGTTCAGATTGGGAGGGAAGACTAAGGCAGTGTCAACTTCATGAAGACCTAAATGCACATTAAACTTTCCACATGAGACATTCCTCTAAGCCTCATGTGTTTAAAGACTTCTCGCAGCTAGTGGTGCTCGTTGGGGAGTTTAGCTTTTGGGACTGTGGTTGTCCTATGAGAAGTAGGTCACACTGGGAGGGTGCCTTGTAGATGGTATCTGTTTCTGGCTCTGTTCTGAACTCTGAGCTTCATGATTCATCAAATCATGAATGAGCCATGCTACACCATCTTACTGCTACAGAGGGAGGAGACCCAGCTTCCATTCCTTCCCTACCACAGCAGAATGATATTCCTTAAAGCTAGGAGCTAAATAAAGGTATTTGTCATAGCGATGACAAAAGTAACTCATAATTCTATGAGTTACTATGAGTAGAGGGAGGTACTTTGCTTCCTTTGAATCAGTGGGGAACTGGCACCCATGGGAGGAACCAGTGCTTCTGGACTGTATCTAAGCATGGTGTGTGTGCTCAGTGCTGTTTAAAATCTTCACTGGAAAGCCAGGCGTGGTGGCGCATGCCTTTAATCCCAGCACTCCAGAGGCAGAGTCAGGCAGATCTCTGTGAGTTCAAGGCCAGCCTGGTGTACAGAGTGAGTTTCAGGGCAGCTGGGGCTACAGGGAGACCCTGTCTCAAAAAAAATCTTCACTGGATGTCATCCTGCAGAGACAATTTTGGAGTCAATTCCTAGGAAATGGGAGTGAAGATGGTGGTCACTGGGAAAACGGGTCCAGTAAGTGGCTTAGCACTGTAAAAGGAAATGACACAGGATTTTGATTCTTGCCAAGGGGAAAGGAAACAAGGACTCAGTTGGGTAGGGCATGTTCTTTACTTGCTATGTAATTCAGGGGGTCAGTTTTCACACTGGGTATTTCTTTGCATTGCAATTATGTTGAGATCACCCCTATGTTGCTTATAAGAGATAAAAGACACGGGAAGAAATAAGAGTGGAGGCTTTGCTGGAGAGCTGCCTTGCAAAAAGTTGCCAAACTGGTAGAATTAAATTTAGTTTTTGATTTTTAAATTTTCTTCTGATGAATATATTTATTGGTTTATTTGTTTGTTTGTTGAAAAATACCAATAGGATTTTAAACTATTCCTTCTATTATGTAGTTTTCTAGACATAAAGTGGACTCACTGATTCCACCATCATCTCTTTTCAACATTAAAATTTACTCTTCAATTTTGTATTTATCTATTTTTCATCTATCATTATCTCTTTAAATTCCATCATATAGACTTGTAGTTGTTCCTCATTTTATTGAGGCTAATCTACCCCAATTTCTATATTGACATTGTCATTTCTGCTTCTAGTGACTCTGTTACTCTTTTCTTAACTTGGAAAGTACCAAATGTTTGGCTTTGATCCAAACTCTAGTCTTCCTTCAAATTTCATCTAAAGCTCTGCTTGTTACATCATTTTTTTCACTTTGAATTTTTAATAACTTCTATTTTCCTCTGGACCACTAAAGGACTTGCAAAATATGGGCCATAGAAGTTCAGAGAGTCAACAAGTTAGGATGTCAAAGACTTCCATAATAAAAAGTCAGTCTTGGGGTGAGTGGTCTTCACCTGTGTCCTGCAGAACACCAACTTGCAAAGGACCAGGTGAGGCCTGCCTGCCTAGAGCCTTTGGCCACCTCTGTGCCCTGTGAGGACTTGGTACCTGGAACCTTCCAACCTTCCAGTTCCAGTGTGCTACATGGGCGGAGTTAGCCACACACCACACAGCACAAGACCAACGTGCAGCCTGCTGGGCGAGCAGACTTCACCCTTCTCCTGCAGAATGACAGCCTACAAAAGACCAGCCTAGGGAAGCAGTGGTGCAGAGGATCAAACTGTGCAGCCAATGTTGAGGCATCAGAACCCAAAGAAACAAATAAGCAAATCCACATGCCAAAGACAGACAGACACACACACACAAAAAAAAAAATGGGAAAAACTCATAATAAATCTACACCGAACTCTACCAACCCTACAGAAGACTCCTACAATGAGATTTCCCTGGAAGGAAACCAAGGCATGGACTTTAGAAAAACAATTGTGGACATATTCAAAGAAATTCGAGAACTAAGGGAAGAGAATGAAAAACTCAAGAAGTACCAAGAGGGTGATAATGACAATCTTTGGAAAGAACTAAGGGGAGAGATTGAAAAACTCAAGAAGGACCTAGAGGGAGGTAATGACAAATGTTGGAAAGACCTAAAGGGAGAAAATGACAAACTCCAGAAGGAAGTGGAAATGCTGAAAAGATCCCAGGCTGAAGAGGGAAAGCAAAAATGACCAATGAACCAAGGACCTACAAGATGAGAATGACAGGCTCCAGAAGGAAGTGGAAACACTAAAGAAATCACAGGATGAAATGAAAAAGGAAATTAAACATTTACCCAATAAACAGGAAAGGATGGAAAAAAGCCTCAGAAGCAGAATGGAAGAAGCAGAAAAAAAGAATATCAGATCTGCAGGATAACATGGTCCAACTATGAAAAATTAAAAAAAAAAACTACAAGAATGGAACAACCAGGAAATGTGGGACACTATGAAAAAAACAAACCTCCACATCGTAGGGATAGAGGAAGGAGAAGACTCCCAAGACAACACTATTTATTAATCAGATCTTCAACAGTATGATAGAAGAACATTTCCAAACTGAAAAAAGATAAACCCATACCAATACAAGAAGCACATAGCACACCAAACAGACAAGACCAGAAAGGAATTCCCCACGCCATATAATTGTTAAAACACTAGATGCTCAAAACAGTCAAAATACTGAAAGCCACAAAAGAAAAACAACAAGCTACATATAATGGGAAACCCATCAGAATCACAGCTGACTTCTCAGCACAAACAATGAAAGCTAGAAGAATGTAGACCAAAGTATTCCCAGTACTAAATGACTTTAGATACCAATCCAGACTACTATACTCAGCAAAAATGTCAATCATAGTTAAAGGAGGAAAGAAGAATCTTTCACGATGTGAACAAGATCAAAAAATACATGCCTAAGAAACCAACACTTCAGAAAATCCTCGAAGCAATCCAAAGAAAAGAGGAAAGAAGCAACTATCCCTAAGCAATTAAAGAGAGAAAGCAACAAAATCATAACAGAGTAAATATAAACCTAGACCAAGAATGCAAACAAAAAATAAGGTAAAAAGAAGCAATGCACATCTCTCAATAATAACCTTAAATACTAATGGTCCAAACTCCCCAATCAAAAGGCATAGACTGGGAGAATAGATTAGGAAACTGAATCCTTTTATATGCTGTCTATAAGAAACCCATCTCACCCTCAAGGACAGATACCACCTTAGAGTGAAAGGATGGAAAAAAATATTCCAAGCAAACGGTACCAAGAAATAAGCTGGAGTGGCTATTCTAATGTCAGACAAAATATATGTCAAAGTAAAATTAATCAGAAGAGACAAAGAGGGCCATTACATTCTTATTACATTCTTGTCAAAGGAACAATGAACCATGAAGACTTCACAAGCCTAAATGTCTATGCACCAAACTCTGGTGCACCTAACTTTATAAACACAACTCTGCAGGACCTCAAGACACAGATTAATCCTAACACATTAATAGTGGGAGACTTCAACACCCCACTGAGCCCTTTGGATAGATCAACAGGACAAAATATAAACAGTGAGACATCAGAACTGAACAATACAATACACCAAATGGTCCTCACAGACATCTACAGAATATTCCACCCAAACACCAGAGAATATCCTTTCTACTCATCACCTCAGGGAACATTCTCCAAAATCAACCACATACTGGGGCACAAAAGGAACCTCAATCAATACAAAAAGATAGAAATTATTCCATGCATTCTATCAGACTACAATGCAATAAAGCTCAATATGAGACCTAGAATAAGTCCAACTAACTACAAGAACACATGGAGACTAAACAACACAATCCAGAAAAATGAATGGGTTAGGGAAGAAATAAAGAGTGAAATAAAATCATTCCTGGAACTGAATGAAAAAGATAATACAACACAACAAAACCTGTGGGATACTTTAAAGGCAGTCTTGAGAGGGAAATTTTTAGTCCTATGTGCCCACATCAAAAAAACAAAAACAAAAACAAAAACAAAACAGAAAGGGAACAAATAAAGGACCTAACGCTGCAGCTAAAACACTTGAGAGACAACAACAAATGAACCCTAAACCCAACAGACAGGAAGAAATAACAAAGATCAGAGAAGAAATCAATGAAATAGAAACAAAGAAAACAATATATAAAATCAATGAATCCAAAAGCTCGTTCTTTGAAAAAATAAACAAAATAGACAGACCTCTAGCCCAGTTAACCAAAAAAAGGAGAGATTAACCCCAAATCAATAGTATTTATGATTAAAGGGGAAACATCACAACAGAAAAAGAAAAGATCCAGACAATCATACTGGAATACTTAAAAAATCTCTACTCCACTAAATTTGAAAACCTAAGAGAAATGGATAAATATCTGAAATCCTGGGGAACCAACAAAGCTTAATGAAGAAGAGATTGACAGTTTAAACAGACCCATAACATCTGAGGAAATTGAAGACATAATAAAAAATCTCCCAACTAAAAAAAAAACCCTGGTCCAGATGGTTTCCTCTCAGAATTCTATAAAACATTTAAAGAGGTCATACAACCATTGCTACTCATGCTATTTAGAAGGATACAGAAGGAATTCTTCCAAACTCCTTCTATGAAGCCAGCATCACTCCAATACCAAAGCCAGGCAAAGATGCAAGCAAAAAAGTAAGCTATAGACCCAACTCACTAATGAACAAATTCTCAGCAAAATACTTTCAAATTGCATATAGACCCACATCAAAAAGATCATCCATCATGATCAAGTTGGATTCATACCAGAGATGAAGGGATGGTTCAACATATGTAAATCAATAAATAACACAAAACACATAAATGGACTGAAAGACAAAAACCACATGATCATCTCAATTGATGCAGAAAAAGCCTTTGAAAAGAACCAACATCCTTTCATGTTTAAAGTCCTAGAGGGAATAGCACTGAAAGGAACATTCCTCAACATGATCAAAGGCATATATAGCAAACCCACTGCCAACATCATCCTAAACAGAGAAAAATTGGAGCCATTTACCTTAAAGGTGGGAACCCGGCAAAGCTGACCCTATCTCCACTCCTCTTCAACATAGTGCTCAAAACACTTGCTAGGGCAATATGATAAGAGAAGGAAATTAAATGCATGTTAATTGGAAAAGAAGAAGTTAAACTATCTCTTTTTGAAGATGATATGATAGTTTACCTAAGGGCTACTAAAAACTCCACCAGAAAACTTCTAGAAATGATTAAGAGTTTTAGTAAAGTGTCAGGCCACAAAATTAACCTAGAAAAATCAGTAACCTTTCTTACACCAACAATAAACAAGTGGAGAAGGAATATAAGCAGCCCTTCCCATTCACAATAGCCTCAAAAATAATAAGATACCTGAGAACAAACCTAACCAAAGGTACCAAAGACCTCTACAACAAAAATTTTAAACCCCTGAAGAAGGAGATTGAAAATGACATCAAAAGATGGAAAGACCTCCCATGCTCATGGATTGAGAAAATTAATATAGTAAAAATGTCCATTTTACCCAAACTGATATACAGATTCAATGCAATCCCAATCAAAATCCCTATGAGCTTCTTCACAGACTTGGAAAAAAAATCATCAAATTCATATGGAGAAACAAAAGACCCCAAATTGGTAAAGCAACCCTGAGCGAAAAATGCAATACAGCAGGGATTGCCCTACCAGACTTCAAACTATATTACAGGGTCATAGTCATAAAGACAGCCTGGTACTAGCACAAAAACAGACCAGTTCACCAATGGAACAAAATTGAAGATCCAAACTTGAGCTCATACAATTTCATCCACCTCATATTTGACAAAGGGGCAAAAAAACCCTCAACGGAGGAAGGATAGAATCTTCAGCAAATGGTGCTGGCAAAATTGGATCATCATCTGTAGAAGAACAAAATTAAACCTCTACCTCTCACCCTGTACAAAAATCAACTCCAAGTGGATCAAAGATCTCAACGTGAATCCTGAAACCCTGAAGGTGATAAAAGAAAAAGTTGGCAACAACCTACAAGACATGGGTGTAGGAAAAGACTTTCTAAATCAGATAGCAGCCACACAGGAAGTAAGGTCAACAGTCGACAAATGGGACCTCATAAAACTCAAAAGCTTCTGTACAGCGAAGAAACAATTAAGGAGGTGAAGAGAAAACTCACAGAGTGGGAAGAAATCTTTACCAGTGACACATCTGACAGCATTAATGTCAATAATATATAAACTACTCAAAAAACAAAGAAGAATCTTTCTCTGCTTTTTTGTTTTGTTTTGTTTTCATTTTTTTTTAACAATAAGTGATAATTTGTGAGTACAAGCATCCTTCATGTAAAACCAATTTGCAAGCAGTTGTGCCCAAACCCATACAGCTCATGGGTCCCACCATCCAGCAGGGGGGTCTTGTATGTTCAATCAAGTTGATCAAATGAGTGTCCAGTCTATATGGTTGTAGTGTCATCATTAACCCCAATCGAAGCCCTTACATTCTACCACGCCCCCTCTTCCGCAGATTGTTAACCTAGACTTAGAAAAGGGGCACAGGTGGATGAGAAGCAAAACAGTCTACTTTCTCTGGAGCTGATGTCTTGGTCTCTAGTCAGTTCTGGCTGTTTTCTTTCATGGGCTGCCAGCTTGTCCAGGCATAACCTTTCTTTCTTTTTTTTTTTATTTTTATTTTTATTTTTATTTTTATTTTTTTTTAAATTAGTTTTTATTGATGCTTTGTGCATTTCATACATTTTTCCAATTCAGTTCAGGCTTAGTTCCCGTTCCCTCCCCCCCACCCCCACCCCATCCCAGATCATGCATTCTGCATATAATGTCCTGCATCTTTCTGCTCAGTTTTTTTTTCATTTTTAGCTATAAGTGATAATCCATGTACAAGCATCCTTCATGCAAAACCATCTGCAGGCTGTTGTGCCCAAACACCTACAGCCCCCCATCCAGTGGGGGGTGACAGGTTGTTTGTTCAATCAAGTTGATCAAATGAGTGTCCAGACTACATTGCTGTAGTTTCACCATTCACCATTCACCCCAATCGAGCCCTTACATTCTACCACGCCCCCTCTTCCGCAAGTTTGTTCCCTAGGCTTAGAAAAGGGGCAAGGTGGATGAGAGGTAAAACAGTCCACTCTCTCTGGAGCGTTGACTTGGACTCTGGTCAATCTGGCTGTTTCCTTTCATGGGCTGACAGTTTGTCCAGGAATAACTTTCAATCCTACAAATGAAGAACAAGCAATTAGATATATAGGTATTTAAGCAGCATCTAATAGTTATGGTAGGTTACTTTAGCATAGACACATGTTTGGATATGTTAATCCATGGTGGGGGAAGGGAAGGGGATATATGCTGAACTGAATTGGAAAATGATGTATGAAATACACAAAGCATCAATAAAAAAAAAAAAAAAAGAAAAAAAAGAAAAGAAATGGAGTTCCTATTCTCCCCGGCTCTCTGCATGTGAAAGTCAGTTCATTTCCACTGGTGATCTCCTGCAGTTTTCCCTCCTCCCTTCTTGCAGGAATGAAGCCTAGAGACTGTTGGCCTGCAGGCAGGAGACAAGTCCTGAAGCTGAGCCAAGAAGGGAAGAACAGCGTGTGGGATGCGGTCACGCATGACACAAAGACATTGAACAGCGACAATATCTTATTTTTTTGTCTTCATATACTTTTAAAACATGCTTTGCTTTTTAAAAGCTTTTTCTATTTCTTTATTTTTTCTTCAAAGCTTCCTTCTCCCACCACTTTGCTGCCACTCCACTCTGTCTGCACTCTATGTGGGCTCTAAACTTGCACGACCTCATAGCTTTTTTAAGCTATTAAAAAATTAAAAATTTTTTAATTTATTATTTTTTATGTGTATGAGTGTACTCTCTGCATGTAGGTTGGTGCACCCCTGTCCTGCAATGCGGTGTTGGTCAGAAGAGGGAGTCAGATTCCCCTGGAACTGTAGTTAAATTCAGTACTCAACAGCCATGTGGGAGCTGGGAATTGAACCCAGATCCTCTGCAAGAGCACTCGGTGCTCTTAACCGCTGAGCCATCTCTCCAACCCCTCATAGATTTTAAACATCTCCCTTTTCTCTTCCTCAAGGCAGCTGCCGAGATTCCCCATGCACTTCCCTGAGGATTTTCCTTCACATTTCAATAAAACTGTACTAAGTTAAAAAAAAAAAAAAACCAAAGAAGAAGACAAATGACCTACTCAAAAGATGGAGTAAAGAGCTGAACAGAGTCTTCACCAGTGAGGAAGTAAAGATGGCTGAGAAACATCTTAAAAAGTGTTCAACATCATTAATAATTAAGCAAATGCAAATTAAAACCACTCTCAGATATCATCTCACTCCAGTAAGGCTAAGATCAAGAAAACAAAAGACAACAGATGCTGGAGGGGTTGTAGGGAAAGGAGAACACTCATCCACTGCTGGTGGGAATGTAAACTTGTACAACCACTATGGAAAGCAGTGTGGAGACCCCTTAAAGGCTTGGAATGAGCTTACCACCTGACCCAGTCATACCACTCCTGGGTGTATACCCCAAAGACTCATCCTACCACAAAGATACATGCACATCCATGTTTATTGCAGCTCTCTTCACAATAGTGAAGAACTGGAATGAACCCAAATGCCCCTCAACAGACGAGTGGATGACAAAAATGTGGTACATCTACACAATGGAATACTATTCAGTGATAAAGAAAGATGGCATTATGAACTTTGCAGGTAAATGGATGGAGGTCGAAGCCATTATGCTGAGTGAGGTGACACAGTCCCTGAAAGACAGAGAATGGTTTCCCTCATTTGAGGATGCTAACACCAAATCCCCCAAGCGAAAGGCAAGCTGAATGACATTATGGTTAAATTTCTGTTTATCTGAAAGCAACTACGTTGTTATAATGTGAATCTCTCAATGGACTCTAGAATCCACCCACCAATTGTTTTCAGACTCTATATTTACCGTATATGTGTGGAGAGTATGTATCTATACTTTAGAGTAATATAAAATTAATGGAGGAAAATGTGAATTCCTAAACATAAAAAAAGGACAGTTATGGCAGAATGCATGATCTGGGATGGGGTGGGGTGGGGCGGGGGGAAGGGAAAGGGGAATATGCCTGAACTGAACTGAAAAATGATGTAAAAAATACACAAATCGTCAATAAAAAATAAAAAGTCAGTCTTCATCATGTAAATTTATTTATTTATTTATTTATTTATTTATTTATTTATTTATTTATTTATTTATGTCTTTTTGAGACATAGTCTCCTTGTAGCCCCAGCTGACCTGGAATTCACTATGTAGACAAGGCTGTCTTTGAACTCACAGAGTGCTGTGAATAAAGGTGTGTGCCACCATGCCCAGCTCATTTTTAATGAATCAGGAAGATTAGGGCATGATATCCATCCTCTTTGTAACTATAGGGGAATACTAGCCACTCCCCTTTGCTTCAGTGTTTTTCTTCTTGACCAGAGAGGCAGAGCAGATGCAGACTCATGGGGCTTTGTATTTAATGATGTATCACACATTTATTGAACAGTGATTATCTTTCAAAGATTAACCACTAGGAATGTTAAAGTGAAAAATGCAGACTTTTTATTACAAGGTTGTCACTATATATTGTGAAAGTGAGCTTCACCTATAATGGCATTTCTCCCTCCCTCCCTCCCTCCCTCCCTTCTTTCCTTCCTTTTCTTCTCTTTCTCTTTCTTTCTCTCTCTCTTTCTTTCTTTCTTTCTTTCTTTCTTTCTTTCTTTCTTTCTTTCTTTCTTTCTTTCTCTCTCTCTTTCTTCCTTCCTTCCTCCCTCCCTCCCTCCCTCCCTCCCTCCCTTCTTCCCTCTCTCTCTCTTTCTTCCTTCCTTCTTTCTTCTCTCTTTCGAATGCTTTGCTCACATAGTGTTCCACATGCATGGAATGCTCACAGAGGCCAGATGAGTATATTGGAGTTATGGACAGTTGTTAGCAGCCATGTGGGTGCTGAGAACTAAACTTGGGTCCTCTTCAGGAACAGCCAGTGCACTCAATCTCCGAGACATCTCTCCACCCTCTCCATTGGTGTTTCTTGAAGAAAGGAAATGACCGGGCAAGAACACAACTATTTTATTACTGACTCTTTTTTAAAGACATTAATTTTGGATTAGATTGTATAGTTCTGAATATTTCTTTGACATTAGGTAGTTACTAAAATATTTCTCAGAGGCCTCATTTTTAAAGCCAATTTTAGATTTGGATGAAATAATATGACCTAAAAGTCTTGTCACAGTGTTTGATGCTTAGGTCACCCCATATATGTGATGACAATGACAAAAGTGGATTTGATTGGGGCTGGAGAGACGGCTCAGTGGTTAAGAGCATGTTCTATTCTGCCAGTGGACCCAAACTCAGCTCCCAGCACCCATATGAGGCAGCTCACATCTTCCTATAACTCCAGCTCTGGAGGATCTGGTGGCCTTCTTCTGGTCTCTTGTAGTCATATGCACATAACACCACACAGATACAAACAATTGAAAGCAAATCGAACCTTTAAAAATGAATTTGATTTATTGAACAGAGATATTTTCAAAATGCCATGGGAACACAAAAATGGGGCATTCTGCTTAGGGCAGTCAGTACACAAGGAGGGTGAGATGGACCACCTGGTAGGAGAGGCATGTGAAGGGCAATCCTTGGGGTTTTCAGGAGTGCATGATGGCACAGGTGGATTTATGAGTGAGCGAGCAAAAACAGATTTGACCTTTACAAACTGGAAGATGGCACAAGTATTCTTAAGCTCAGTCAGAGATGTCACTGGCAATGGGACCGTAGTCTAAGAAATCCAGGGCAGGTACTATTTTCTGAGACAATAATTGATTAAAGCAACTTACCATGTACTAGCTCTTTGTCCAGCGATTTATGTAAGGGATGCCTAAAAATATCTATAGATAAGAAGGATGAACAACTAAGAAAGCACTGGGCAATGTATCAGTTGCTTGTCAGCACTTGCTGTCCTAAGACAATACTGAGTGCAAAATCTGGTTGCTTTTGTCTAACCTGAGATCCAGGGCTTATTGATTAAAAAAAACATTTAGAAGATAAATGCTAGAGGGGCAGCCAGAACAATCTTTTGCCCATAATCACAGGCACATTTTCCTGCTGCTTTTGCTTTCAGTCACCGGGATAGAAGTTGTTATTTCCACACATTTCTGGGTGGTAGTAAAAGCTCTCATTTCTATATATCTCTTTGGTGAGTTTTAAGCAAAGTGCTTTTTTGAAAAAGCTTAACAGTTTTGTAGGTTTATCACATAGCTCGTTTTTAAAAAGCTCCAATTGGATAATTGTTATTTTTGTCAAACCTTAGAGTGCTTTCTGACTATCTTAATGCATGCCTTATAAAATGAATGCTCAACTCTCAAATAATGTGTATAATATGATTCCATCCCTGTAGTATATGCATATATAGACACAAATGCAGAACAAACTTCAGAAGGGTCCACAAGCCATTAGTTGTCAATTACTCAAGGATGGTGATTGGATAGAAGAGAAGGAGCTTTAATTTTTGTAGTTTATCTGTTTTGAATTATAATAACCATGGTTTCAATAAAATGGATAGCTCAAAGAATATGGAATTTAATTTTCCTTCATGTTACCTATCTGAGGGCAATTCCTATGTACACAAATATATAAGTTTTCTCTGAGTACAGATATCTTGCTGAGATTCATGGGCATTGACTTGCAGTAGCTGGCAGGAAATAAGCATCAATTATTATTCACTGGTGTGTGTGTGTGTGTGTGTGTGTGTGTGTGTGTGTGTCTGTGCAATGGGCCAAATCTGAAAATGTCAGTTTTGCTCATATTCATCTTGTTAGTACCTGGTCATTTGACCACTGCCAGTTGCAAAGAAGGCTTGGAAATGGATTCTAGCTGAATTCATGAAAGAAAGGGGTTACAGGGGTTATAAATATTTTGTGGAACAAGTAGATAGCAGGGCTTTTTGGTCACAAAATCTATCCACATCATAGTCATTAAATACTTTCTTTTAGAGTCATGAGAAAAAGTTCTATGGAAACATTGAGCTCAAGTTCGAAAGTAAAAATCCTGAATGATACACAGTACTTTCAATCATATCCAGATAGTTTTATATTGACTTGTGTACTGAAGTTATGTCATATATTCTCTACTCCACTGGACACAGACAGACACACACACACACAAACATGTGGCTGCTAAGCAGGTCAAGATATCTACTTTAATAATCCTTTGAGCAAGCACCTTGAAGGCTCTTCTACATGACAGTGGGAAAATTCTTTAAAGAAGTCTTGATTCTGTTACCTAGGCAGAGATTTTTGTCTATTGAATAGCCCCAGAACTGCTTTGAGTGAGCCTCCCCTGTCTATAAGTGGATGAAAACTAGGGTAATAATTTCCTGTGGCTGTACAACTCTCAGTTTGCTTTTGGCTACACTAGCATGTGGCCCAAGAATTATTCCAAGACATAAATTGTCAAAGACTTTTTATTTTAAAAAGAATTTATTATTTTTATTTTATGTTTATGAGTGTATTGCCTGCATATATATATATATATATATATATATATATATATACATGTACATTATACATATGCATGCATATTATGTGAAGGCAGTAGATGTCAGAAGAGAGCATCAAATTTATCTAAAACAGATGATTGTTAACCATCATCTGGGTGCTGGGAATTGAACCCACGTCCTCTGCAAGAGCAGCCAGTGCTCTTAACTGCTGAGCCATCTCTCCAGCCACTGCCAAAGCATTTTTAGTTGGTGACATTTCCAAAATGTTTAGCTCCCTCTCACTTATTTTCTTCCAATGAGTTCCTTGTGAAAATAGCCACCCAAGTACTTCCCTAGGACAATAATGTTTAATATTTATCTGTCATCTGAAGAATATGTCTGGTGGTCCTTTAAACGTTCATTACACGTGTGTGCCTTCCACTAGATATTCTTCTCCCTGGACTAAGGCTCACAGCTCTGCGGTGCTGAAAGCCTCAGAATTGTCCCCAGCCAGCTGGGTGACAGTCCTAGCTTGAGGCCCAGCTGGGAGGATGAGGGAATGGTGGGAAGTATCCCGGAGAGAAAAAGGAAATAGACTCATAGAGACTGGGAGTAATTCCACAAGGGGGAAAAACTTGTTTTAATGTTGTAACTCAGGGTATTTATACAAAACCTTGGAGGGGGCTGGGACACACAGAATTGTGGGTTGGGACAAGTGGGACTTCAGGCCATTTGCTCCAGATCAATGCTTTTCCCTAAGGCATAAAAGACAGTTGGCACCCAGGTTTCACAGGTTTAGCAGGATATCAGCAGGGGTCCAGGCTTGGAGGCTGCTTGCCGACTCTTTTAAGTGCTTTTGCCAAAAAAATGCCTATACTTATCTATTTCCTGACTCCCCTAACCCAATGTCTAATTCCCTTCCCTTCTCCCAGGCCTTCAGCTCTGGTGGGAAATCACTATGTGTGACAGGATATTTAACATACTGTTAAATACTCTGTTTAGCTAATAGCAATTGATGGAGGTTTCAACGTATATATTACATTTCATTTTCTGCTATTTATGGTTTATAAATTATTTATGATTATTTATTTATTTATTTCAAAATTCTGTAAAGACTGATTTTTCTGGACTTCATTCTCCCATTCTTGTTTGCAAATCAGACAATTCTTTCTTGAGTTTATTTATTTCTCTTTTGCATGTATTTTGGTAACTTTTTATTTATTTAAGAATTTTAGGGGCTGGAGAGATGGCCTAGCGGTTAAGAGCGCCGACCCCTCTTACAGAGGACCTGGGTTCGATCCCCAGCAACCACATGGCGGCTGAGAACCGTCTGAAACTCCAATTCCAGGAGAACTCCAGTTCCAGGGGAATCCGATACTCTCTTCTGACCTCCGCAGCATTGCATGACACAGGTGCACAGACTTGCATGCAGACAGTACATTCATACACATACAGAAATAAATAAAATTAATAATAATAAAAAAAGAATTTTAATGTACAAAGTAATAGAGTTCATAATGGGATTTTGAAACCAAATTTTCATTGATATTTTCCCTTGACTTATCTCCCCCCTCCACTGCCCATTCCTCTATCCCTCCATCTCTAATAGTCTTCTTCCAATTTCATGTCATATGTGTTTTATCATGGTTACTTCTAGCTTCGTGACCAATATCCACACTCACAACCTTATATATGGTTTTGATAAATTACATTAATTTATGCATATTAAGTGCTAGGCTTTGCATAGAGGGAGAATATGGTATTTTCCATTGTGAGTCTGAGTTACCCCATTTAATACAGCAACTTCCACAGCCATGGATTTTAGTACAAATTTCATTTTTCTTTTCTTCTGGTTATGGATTGATTTTTGACGTGGTCTCTCTAGTCACAGCCTATGTGGAAGTCATGATGTGAACCAGGCTGACCTTGATCTCACAGAGATCCACCTGTTTCTGCCTCCCGAGGGCTGGGGCTTAAAAGTGCATGCCACCACACAAGGCATAAATATCATTTTTCTTTACTGAATAAAATTCTGTTGTGTATAGGTACCACATTTTCATTATTCATTCATCAGTTGGTCTGTATGTGGTGGCTAACAACTGTTCTTAATAATCCAGCAACTAAGAAGTTTAAAAATTAAAATAGGCAGTAACATGAAATAGAAGTCATTAGCCAGTATTTTACTTCCTCATTGGAACGATTCGGTTTTCCCCTCCTGTGGGGCTGTCTTTTATGTCAGTCTCCACAGGTGGAGGGGAATTTCTGGTGTCAGTAATTCAGAAAAGACAGTGTACACTTCCAGTTGAAGGATTTCTGTGAGTCCGAAATTTCCTGGCCAGAAATCCATTCCCAGCAACTCACAATCTTTCACTTACTGAGTTAGGAGAAGAGAGTTCCATAGGCAGAGCTTTCTGTGAATCAGAGGCTGAAGGGACCTGGAAGGCACACCGTCCTGAGTACCTAAGTCTTCTGGCAGAATGCTGTGCTTGGTTCCACAGCACACATTGCACATTGGGGGGTTTTTCATAGCTTGCCAGAGGCAATGGCAGGGAAACGGGGGATATGTGGGGTATTATTTTATTTCTGTCTCTGGTACAGGTTCCCTGGTTACATTTCAGCTGAGCACACTTGAGCTAACCTGGCTCTAGTCTGCTCTCGCCTGGTTTCCCACAGCCTGTATTTCCGGCATTTCCGGCATTTCCGGATGCGGTTCCTGTGAGCAACTCATTGATCTGCAGGTGGACGTGGGCAGTGGCGGCATCGTTTGTAGCCTGGGTCCCTCAGGTCCTTTCGTGGAAGAAATTTTGTGCAATGTACAGAAAACACTGGCTGCAAGATAGGGAGTCGGTGGAGGCATCTTGCCTTAGCGGTCCCAGCAGCCCTAGTCTTTCTCCTCTTAACTGCATTAACTCACTTGGAAAAAGCGGCTTCTAATATGCTATCTTACTCAGATGTTCTGAGCTTATTTATTTCTTACAAATCCTTCCTGAATATGATAATCACCAGCATATTCTAATGAGGTATCTTTACTAACCTTGTTCTCTACAGCTTCAAACATGCAAAGTACTTGGTCTATTCAAAGACAAAAGTGTTACCAAATATTTTAGCACTATCTGGCCTACATCCCCTCTGCTCTTGGAACTGTTTAAAGATTCCCTTCCAGTGATTGGTTTCTATGCAGCCTTTAGGGCAGTGGTGAGCAGAGTTATATTTATTGATGTTAAAGATATTTATGGTGTACTAAGTGTGCAAAGCAGATGAGAGAAAATTATGTGTGGTAATGACCTTGGTTTTGCACATTGTATTTTGTACTGAATTTTGGGAGAATATCTGTAATGATGATTCATGGGTGGTTGTCTTATAGGCAATTTCTTTTCTGTTAGTATTTCATTTATATAGTATTAGATGAAAATTAATTATCACTATTGTCTGTTTCATATAGTGAATATAGATTAGTTTGTTAGTTAAAAAGTCAATAATGTTAATAGCTTTGGAGCAACCTATATGCAAGTTTCTGTGCCCTTATGGCCTAGTATGGAGAATCTTTCCCTGTGCAGTCATAACGATTAGGGAGGGAAATAGCTGAGTTGCTGCAAGTTTTATTTTTATGTGTTCTTCAAATTTTCTCTTTATCCAAAAGAAGCATTGCTTTTTATAACCACTTTCATGAAATTATCATTTTCAACACTACAGTAATCCCAAGAAATAAGAGTGCTGATTTTTCTGACCAAAGATGCTCTTCCAAAAGGGAAAGCGACTTTGCTAGTGTCATATACTACAGGAACCAGGGCCAGGCTTTGAGCCCAGTGTCTTCTTTACATTTCCAGCCTGTTCCATCTCAGTGGTTCTCAATTCTACTGAACTGGATGATCACTCAGAGAATTCAGCCATTTCTTGTTTCTTGTGCAGAATAAGTTAAGACAGTACACACTGACACACATACAAACATACACACAGACACAGGGATATGCAGATATAGACATACACAGACACAGACACAGGCACATAGATACTCTGTAAATGACTCTAACACACAATCAGATTAGCACAACTGTCTTTTTTTATTATTATTCTTTTTTTTTTTTTTTTTTTTGGTCTTTTCGAGACAGGGTCTCCCTGTAGCCCAGCTGTCCTGGAACTCACTTTGTAGACCAGGCTGGCCTTGAACTCACAAAGATTCGCCTGCCTCTGCCTCTCGAGTGCTGGGATTAAAGGCGTGCACCACCACACCCGGCAACGCAACTGTCTTATGTCATGGAATTTACAGTGGTCCATGTTACATGGACTTGTAGAGATGACCTACATCACTGACAGGTGTTGATTGTAGAGAAAGCAAGAGAGGCAAGATAAGCATGACTGTGCTTGAAAGAGAAAGACTAGAACATTTGGTCTTGAGATGTTTATCAGAGAAGACAAAGATAAAGTTATTTTTTTTCAAAAGCCAGGGAAGTTAACGGCCCCACAAGTGGTACCAGCATCTTAGGATCTACTTCTGAAGATTCCAGACCAGCCCCATAGGAATTCTGACAAACCCATAAGAATGAGAAAAGTCTGTCTTCTTCCCCTGCTGACATTTCTTTCTGCCCCTGGGTATATCCCAGAGGACTAGCATCAGGGGGCTCCCTTCTCACATCTGTCCTCCCTCATAATATTGTAATTTTCTTTACTTTGTAAATTTGTTCTCAGTAAGAGTCTACCCCATGTATTAATATTGAAGTAGTAGTGACTGGTGATAGATTGTTACCGTCTTCTTTCTCATGACATTTCTTTTTCATATCAATAAGGCTTAACAAAGACAAATGAGTATCTAAGGCTGAATATGAAGAAAATGAAAACATTCAAGGAAGGCTTTGGACAACGAGGCCATTAACATGTTTCCTTCATTATAATTTACACATTTTAGCTCTTTGGTACCTATTCTGTTATTTATTGGACAAATATGTGGTGAAGCACATGTGCCAAGCACGGTCAAAATAGCAAATGAGGAGAACAGAAGTTCCTGCCCTCACAAAGTTTATGGTTTTATGTTCTTGAAGGAAAACAGATAACAAAGCAAATAACTTTTATGATGCATTATTTCCTTTTGCATTACTGAGCCCACAACACATGGCAGAAACAAATTACAGAAGAAATCTTTATCTTGGTTCATGGTTTTGGAGGGATTCAGCTTGCCATCGTGCAAAATCATCAGAGAGTCCTTAAATCCTAGCAGACAGACCAGGAAGCAGAGCACAGTGGGAACCAGTACCTCAGGAGAACCTTCAAAGGACCATCCTTAGTGACCTACTTTGCATAGTCAGAACTGCCTTTTTAATGAATATTTTTATTGAGTTGTTGTACATTTCACACACAAAAAATCTTAATTATATTTGGACTCACTTCTCTATCTGTACCCTCTCAGCCCTCTCCAGTGGATTTCATGCATTCTGTCATATATGCTAAGGCCTGTGGGGTCAACTTTTGTACCCAGATGTCTTTCAGTGAAAGTTTATCCACTGGAGTCCAATCAGCCTATTTAGAGTCATCCCTTTAAAGAAAATCCATTCTCCCTTATCCGGCAGTAATCAGTTACTAACAGTTCCTCAGCTAAAGTTGGGGCCCTCTGCCCATTTCCCTAGTTCTATGCTGGGTTTTGGTCTGATTGAATCAGCATGGGTCTTGTGCGTGCTGTCACCATCGCTGCAACTTCATATGAGCAAGTTCCCAGGAGCCTGGAAGCCTCTGTTTCCTTATGTCCACGCACAAACACTGGCTCTTACAATCTTTCTGCCAGGTCTTCCCCAATGATCTCTGAGTCATAGGTTGATGAGGTTTAATATAAGAGTCTTATCCAGTGGAACACACTCTGTGGTCTTGTATTCTCTACACCTTGACCATTTGTGGCCTTCTATGTATATCGCACTCTTGCATGAGAAAGCTTCACTGGTGAGAGTTGAGGGATGTATTAGTATTCTCTCTACTCCCAGTTTCACTGGGTTCCATGAACCTTAGATGTAGAGGTTCTATTGTAGATGTGTCACTTAGGATTACATATCTCTCAGATATATAATCTCCGTGTATGACCAGTTGTGGAATTCTGTAGTGACTTCCATCTGTTTCAAAAAGAAGCTTATTTGATGAAAGGTATATGGTATACTTGTCTGTAAATATAAAGATCCATATTTAGCACATAGGAAGAAATTTCATTTAATGAGAGATATGAGAAAGATAGGGTTTTCTTTAGGATCTAGGATGTCTTCATCCCTGTTATTGGTGTTACCCATGAGTTCTCACCCACTGAGAGGCCATTAATTCCAATTATACAGGTGCAGATTACCCCCAAGATAAAAGTGCCACTATTGCACCATTGTAGTTTGTCGTGGCAGTCACTGTTGTGGTTATTAGGGCTTGAAGCTGGGGTTGGACCACTGATTGAGTTTCTCCCTTAGGAGATTGTATAGTACCCTCTAGAACTATGAGAGCTAGTCTTTAGGAAAGAGGCTTCCGGGTCAGTTCTAGCTCCTTGGCTCCAAATCCTGTGTATGAATTATATTCTGACTTCAGCAGTAGTAGTCCCATCTCTTAAGGTTTCCACAGTTCTGAACAAGTGGTAGAGAAGAGAATGTTAATGCATCTCTCAAGTCTCATCAACAAAGCTTCCTCATGCAACACGGGGAGTTGACCACAGAAGACCACAACTGGCCAAAGTACAGAGAATAAGAGACTTCAGAAGTGTGTGTCCTGGATAGGACTCTTATTTTAAACCTCACCCATCCATGTCTTAGGGACCATTTTGGAAGAGGGGGCAGAAAGAGTGTAAGAGCCAGGGGTGGTGCATGACCATAAGGAAACTGAGCCTTACAGACTCCTGGAACATTGCTCATATGAACTTATAGCAATCATGGCCTCATGCACAAGACCCGTGCAAACTTGATCAGATAAAAACCAGCATAGAACTGGGGAAGTGGGTGGGGGGCTCACCCTTAGCTTTGGCAGATGATCCCGTTTGGGTGAGGGAGAGTTGATTTTCTTTAGGAAGTGATGCTAGATAGGAGGAACAGCCTCCAGTGAATGAACTGATATTGAGAGACAGCTGGAAACACAAACTTGACTCCGTAGGGTTTAACAAACAAGACAGAGTGTGTGAAATCCTGTGGGTGGCCTGGGGGGGATGCACATAGCGGAGGTATAAATATGATTGAAATCTATTATGAAATCCACAAAAATCCAATAAAAACACACATTAAAGAAAAGGTTCCACAGCTTTCCAAAACAGTGTCAATCATCAGGGAATAAGTGTTTAAAACAGAAGTCTGTGGGGGACCTTTCGGCTTCATGCATAACACATAGTATGTTACATAGAGGTAAAGATGATAGAAATACAGCACGGGAATAGAACCAAAGGAGGAGAGCTGTGATGGCCTCAGTGCTTAGGGATGAGGAGGTGTTACCTGACAAAATGCTGTCCAAGAATGAGAGAATGGGGAGGGCAAAGGCTCTGAGGTAGCAGTGTTCCTGGGATGCTTCAGAAATGCCACTGCTCCTGTGGCTGGTGAAGAATAAGGGGCATGAAAAAGAATAGAAGATGAGGTAGTGGAGAGCCCCAGGCCCTCATTGTGTAGGGCTTTGCAGACCATTGTATACATATTGACATTAACCTTCAGTGGGAGGGGTGTTATTGAAAAAATATTGAGATGGTGAGTTTGAATGAATGGCCAGAGGACTTCTTCAGGTGATTTATCTGGGGTTCATGACGCTGATCCTGGTAGAGGCGATGGGATGGTGACTTGGGTCGGAGTGTCAACAACGGGTTATGAAGTGGGCTAGTCTTGGGTATATTTTGAGCAAAGCCCAAAGCTACTTTTTCTGTTTTCTTTGTGTGTGTGTGTGTGTGTGTGTGTGTGTGTGTACTCCTTCGTGTGTGAATGCGTGTGGAGGATAGGAGACAGTGTTGAGTGCTATTCCTCAGACATGTTTTGTTTTCTTGAGACAGGTCTAGAACTCATCAAGTAAACTGGGAAAGTTTTTCCAGGGCAGGGGTTGCAAGCATGAACCACCATGCTTGTCTTTGCTCTGTGGATGAAATTCAGCACCTCCTGCTTACAGGGTAAGTACTTCTTCCACTGAACTATCTCCCCAGCCATCAGGAACTGCTTTTTGATGGAGCACGTGTGCTTCTGAGGGAAGCAGCATAGGGAGGCTGGCACTTGTGGTAGGCTGTGACTGACATAAAATACTCTGGGGAAGGGACTGCCTTAGGAGTGCAGACATGCTTCTGGTACAGAATGGAGGAGCTGTGATGTGTTGAGTTTGAGTCTGTGGAATACTAAGGGAGAATAACGAGGAAGCAGGTGGGTATTGAATATGTGAGCTTGGATTAGAGGAGGAGGTCTGGGCTGACTGTCTACATTTAGAGAGATATGCATGTCAGGGTAGCTAGGTAGATATAAAATAGCAGAGTTCAAAAGCACAGTCTCAGAAGCCAGATTGTATGGCCTGTATTCTCAGCAAATATTATAACCCGTGGGCACTCAGGTGCCCTTTCTGTACAATGGAACAAACAGTAGTGTCTAATTAGAGGAGTTATTATGATGACTAAATTAGTAAATATATTTAATTTATACAAATAAAGGCCTGGAAACCAGTGAACAATAAAAATATTAGTTGTTGTTGCTATTTATTTACTATAAGCTTTATTTTCTTATTATACAAAAATATAAGGTAGACATTGTTTTCTCTTGACACAAATGAGAAAACTAAAGCCCAGAGAGGATAAATCACTTTCCAAAGGAGACCCAGTTAGGGAATGGAGGATGGGATATTTGAGCCACCCATGTCTGTTTGACTCCAAAGATAAAACAGTTAATAATTTTTATAAATAGTAAAATCTGGTCTTACGTGCAGGTCAAGACACAGGAAGATTAGAGTTGTAGTTCATTTAAGTAGCCAAACTGGAAACACAATGAGTTGAAGCTTAAAATAATCCTGTGAACAAAGCGACAGGATAATTTGAAATGTCAATGTGACATTCTGTCCTGCAGTAAATTAATAAGAAGTGACGGAAGGGCCTTTCTTGTCATGGCTGTAACAATCAGAAGCCTGGCTCATGCTCCCTTCTAATCTCGTGCTATGACAATAGGCAATCACTAGGAACATCCTTCAAATACCAGCCAAGCCCTTTTCATACACAAAGGTGACATATTGGCAGTATCCAATTTTACTCATTTCTTTTGGAAGAAGGGTTGCTCTATACACTATTATGTGATGAGACAGTAACATGAAGATGGAGGCAGTTTTCTATAATTAATTTGTTCCTGAGAGAAAACACTTTAGTCCTCACTTTTGTTGCTGAGGTGATCAAGCAGGTGATTCAAACGACCTTGAGGCTCAGGCTAAAATAAAGCTGGGAAGTCTAAGTGAGCATTTAATCCACTAGGGAAAATCCATTGGGAAGTTATGCCTCATATCATTCATCACTTTGTCCGTTTCCTTAGTTTCAGATAAAATAATTTAGTTAAATTTTTTAATTAAAACATTTAAAATTTTATGTGTATGAGTATTGTGCCCCATGTGTGTAAGTGCTCATGCACTTCCATAATGCACATGGAAGCCAGAAAAGGGAGTCAGAGGCTCTGGAACTGGATGGTTGTTAGCCACCATGTGGGTTCTGGGGACCAAACCTGGGTCCTCTGCAAAAACACCCGGTGCTTTTAATGGCTGAGCCATCTCTCTAGCCTCTAGTTTCAGATTCTTGATTTCCAGTCTTGGTCAAGGACTTTGGAACCATCTATGCCTGATTACAGTGTTGCTCCCTGGGTCTTGTACAGACAGTCCCAATATCTTTGACCTGGGGATTCGGACCAGAACCAGCTTCTTAGGTGAGTCATTCTGGTACTTACATAGCAATCACTATTCTACTTACCAAACTCTGGTTTTTTGTTGGATGAAGACACACCCGTGTGTGATGTTTGGCAGATATTGTTGCTGGAAATCTTCATTTAAGAGAGATAGGATGTCTCTGAGTAGAGACTACAGATTTCTTTTTTTAAATATCTAAAAAAATTTATTTTTTTTATATGTGTGAATGTACTGTCTGCATGTAGGTTTGTGCACCCATATTGTGCAATGCCGCGGAGGTCAGAAGAGGGTGTTGGATTCCCCTGGAACTGGAGTTCTCCTGGAATTGGAGTTACAGACGATTCTCAGCTGCCGTATGGGTGCCGGGGGGGATTGAACCCCGGTCCTCTGCCAGAGCGGTTGGTGCCCTTAACCGCTAGGCCATCTCTCCAGCCCTGAGACTACAGATTTCTAACCCTAGCAGGTGTCCTTGTGATTTTTGACCTACAGGTTTTTACTTTGGTAGGGGGAAAAGCTTATATTTCGTTTTGTATGGAGTAGAGATGGAAAAGGGTGCCTTTAAATCTATACATGTGCATTCATGAGCTTTGAACACATGAACATATGAGAGACCAGACATTAGTGAAATATAGCCTGGGAAAATACTGCTGAGTTCAGACATTTAGTTCTTCCTTTACCCACATGCAGGCTATTGGCCGCTCCTACCAGCTCTGCATACATACATATATATGCACTCTGCCCAGCCCGTTCTCACAGTCTCCAGAACTCATACCCATTGATGTCTCAAACCCTTCACCTGTGGTCCCATAGTGACCTCCTAAGCAGTGTTCTTAGCACCATCCCTGTGTTTCGGCCATTTATTTGCTACAGGGCAGCTAAAGTACACACGTACCTCATCAGATTTCATGACTCCCCTGACATAGAAAACTTTGAACAATTAGCTAAGCTATAAAGACCCTTATAGTTGCAAATTCCAGTTCCTTCTTCCTTTTAATCCATTTTAGTACATCTGAACTCAAAATTAATAAATACTAAATTTGAGTTTTTTTTAATTCAACTAGCTCTGTTTTAAGTGTCACTAGTCACCAGTGGTTGACAATAAGCATAGAGCATATCATCCTTGTGGAAAGTTTTTATTGTGTTTATGTGGGTTTTGTGTCCTTGGATAAACTGGCACTCTTTAGAGTTATGACTTGGAAAGAATCATAAAACTAAAAATGATGTTTTTTTGAATTTGCTTTAGAGATTATCTAATGCAATCTATTCATGTAACTGATATGTAAATGCACTGAAATAGATTAGATGACTCTGAGGTCACTTGGATAGCTATCAGAAAAACTTAGAACGAGTATTTAAAGTAGCCAAGTAACCCTCATTATGGCATCCAGCCATATTGTCAATCTGCGAAATGGGAACACTCACAATACCTTTCCTCTGAATGACACTGGAGTAGCTTTCTAGCATATGTAGAGGCCGGCTGCTGAGTCAATGCTACCCATGCTACTAATTGGCACACTGTTGCCAGGTCATTATGAACCCTTTACTGTAATGCATTTTGAGTGTGATAGAGAAATTGATTAAAAAAGGAGGTAAATCAAAATAGCTGTCAGCACGACTGAGCCCAAAGATGAATTACACATTTTATTTTGTCATCGAGTTGCTAGTAGTTTCCTCTAATGACATGCTTCCTGTTTTAGATGGTGGCATAATATGGTTAGGACTGTGGAAGCTTTAAGAGCCCTTACAGGATGTTGTTGCAGCACTTCAGATCTATCTGACGCCTTCAAAGGAAATGATAAACCTTTGCCTGTCTGTCCACTTGGCCTGGAATTGCTGGGGCTGTGGCCCTCTTCAAAAGAAAGAGCATTGTGTTCAGCCCTGCTTCCCTGTGTGGAGAATCTCCTCAGTTCAGTGGCAGATTCATTGCTACAGAAGAATGCTTTGAGATTTGTGTGTAGTGCTCGAAAAGGGATGTACAAAGTCCTTGTTGGTAGCACTGGTTTGAACTTGACTTCTTTTTTTGGCAGCCGTATGAAGAGGAGGCTGGGGCAAATGTCTAAATGCAGGGAAAAGATAATGAGTGTGTTTCAATTGTGAACTCCAATCACTTTTATTGTTTATTAAAGAAATGTAAATGGTTATTTTTGGATACTCACTAGCATAACTTTAAGGATCCAGCATACACAGCACTGCTATAGTCCAAAGAACACAGGTTTTTCTTTTAGTTTTTTTTTTTTTTTTGACAGGGTCTTCTAGTCCCAGCTTATATAGAATTCACTATGTAGACCAGGCTGACCTGGATCTCACAGAGATCTGCCTGCCTCTACCTCCTGAGGGCTGGGATTAAAGGCTCATACCATCTCACCCCATATAAGAACACAGATTTTTAAAATAATTTTTTTAAATTTATGTGTATGAATATACTGTCTGCATGTAGGATTGTGCACCCATGTCGTGCAATGCCTCGGAGGTCAGAAGAGGGTGTCGGAGATTTTTAAAGTCAAAAATCTTTGGTGAAATCTGGTGGTGACAGGAAGCTGGTTCTGGCTCATTCTCAGTCTCTGAAGGTGAGGATAATACACCAATTTTTCCTTTCTTGTAGGATAATTGGGAAAATTCTGTGAAAAATGTACCTCAAAGTACCCATGAAAAGCAATGGGTTATGTAGAAAAGCAAAAGTTATGTAGAAACAAGTAACATTTATTATTTTATTGCTACTAATGCTAAAATTGCATTAAATATTAATTTATTTTTATTTTCTGTATGAGTCTAATGCCTTCATGTATGTAAATGCACCTGTTTTGTACAGTGCCTGTAGAGGTTGGAAGGGGGCAGCAGAATCCCCTGAAACTGGAGCTACAATGGTTGATTGCTAGTCATCATGTGGGTGCTGGGAGTCAACCAGGTCCTCTGCCAAAGCAGCCAGTGCTCTTAACTGCTGAGCTATCTCTTCATTCTCCATTATAGTAATTGCAGATTTTTTCTCTTCATTCTAAGAGCCCAGACACTATCCTTATAACCAACCTTCTGAGAAAAGTGAAAGTGAATTAGAGCTGTATCAATGTTTTGAGGGTTTGATATCTAGACCCTCTTTGTCATTTTGGGCCTTTTGCTAAACAAAATAGTGCTTTATTTTTGTGCCTTTACCAGGGAAACAGTGAATGAAAGCCATTTAAACAAAAGAACACTATTTTCATTATTATTTTTGTTGTTGTTCTTTTTGAGACAGGGTCTGTCTCCCTGTAGCCCCAGCTGGTCTGGTGCTTGCTATATAGACCAGGTTGGCCAGATCTGCCTTCCAAGTGCTTGGACTAAAGGCATGAGCAACCATACCCAGTAAAGAAAAAAATAAAGTATTATTTATTTGATAATTCTTACAACAAGATAAGCTAGACAATCTAGAAGATCTTCAGGATGTCAGATGGAGACAAATCTTCAATGAAAAACAGAGTGAAAGGTCTTTTCATTTGAAGAAGGACCTTTTAAGTAGTAAGTGCTGCCAGGCAATTGGGTGGTGTTTTGATAAACCAGGCAAAGTCATGGGTCACCTAGTGAGGGCTCCCGGAGCAAGTTATTTTTCTAATGTTTTGGGAAGTCCTCGTGCCTTACTCTGAGATCTGTGGATCATCAGAGACGAGTCACAGAATTACTGTGTGCTTGCTCCGGTCATGTCTTGCAGAGTTCTCTGGTTGAAGTGGCCATAGGTATAGAAGACTCTGGCTATCCTGGGAGGAGTGTTTCAGTTTTGCATAAGGACATATTTTGGGATAATGGAGCTTCTCCAGTGATGGGGAGAATGATGCTACCCCATTTCTACCAAATAGAAAAGAGCACACTATAAGGGCTTAGGAAAGGAGTGGAAATACTTCTTTTGGTTAAATACGGAGATTTCAGACATTTTTTAAATCTATTTTCTTTTTAAACTTGACATAGAACACACTTGTTTGTTATGTGTTATTATCCTCCAAGCAGAGTATTTGTTCACAAGAACTCTGTGAGAGACCAGCAAGATGGCACCGAGGCTGAGGATCTGAGTTTGATCCCTGAGACCTTCAAGGTAGAAGGAGAGATACACGTGCACGTCCGCCTACCCACCCACTCACACACACACACATTAAGAAACTCTGTGAATTAATTACTATTGATCCTTCATACAGACGAAGAAACTGAGGCTCACAGAGGAGAAAGACTATCTCTGGTTATAAAAATAGGAGTTTGGATTCTAACTTTAGGTTTTTATTGGTTGACTTTTGGTTGCAGAACCTGTACTATTTAATACTATCTATCTGCTTTATTTGTACAGTTAGAATGCATTCGAGTCCATGTTTTTATTTGATACTGTGCACATCCCATTAGGGGAGTGGCAGATAACAATATCCCTAGTGTTTAGTGTGTCCATTGACTGCTCTGGGGAATTGCTCAAGGGCAAATAGCTCATGTGAATATCTAAGTCTCACACATACACATACCTGACAGACATGGAAACTGTGAAAACACCAGTGTAGACTGGGAGGAAAGCTTCAAGCTGACAGCATTCTGTCCGTAAAGCATGATTCCAAATGCACAGATTCTCTTGTCCAGCCAGAACTCTTTATATAATGAGACATTTGTCCTGTATGTTTTAACAGAGTCTCTGGAGTTCTCCTACTGCTGGATCACAGGATGACATTTCATACGGTTTGCTAGAAAAGCAGAGTGTTCAGCTGTCCCAAACTATCAGGTAGGAATACAGAGCCCGGTGATTAATATTACATGTTGAGGAATTGAGAAATGCTGGTTTGGGGATTCTGGGGTACAGTGTGAATGTTAATATTGCAGCACAAACCTCTGCTGATTCTCTGAGAGACAAGTGACATTCACCCAGGTATGTAAACTACCATATTAGAAATATCAGGTAAAAATGAAATTCTTTTTTGAAGGAGGGCTATTTCAAAAACAGTACTAATAGTAAAATTAGAAATGCATTAGTTGCTTTGTACAAGGCCTGTGACAATATAGCTTTTTGGCACCAGAGTGGTCCCTTAGGCACACGAGGTAAAACATTTGACAGGTTTATGATCTTCTCCCATAAAAACCGTTATGGCCTCTTGATTCCTGTATTATATATCACACAGTTCATAAATTGATTTACAAATCTCATAATATCACATGTCTATTCTGATCATCCCATCAGTCTTTGTAATATTTATATGATTTCCTTGGACAGAGCCTGGAAAAATTGTTTTTTTTTTTTTTTTTTCCTGGTGTTGGAAGCTGAAGGAAGGAAAGGTTAGGATTGCCCAGTGAAACCTGTGAAGACTGACTGACAGGGTTAGTGGCCATGAGCAAAACAATTGGGTTATATTTGACAGGTGCACTGTAATGAAATGCAGTGCTGTCACTGCCTTGGTCTTGACAGTTTTGTAGAAAGATATTGCATGCTATGCCAAGCACACTACCGTGATGATATTTGGGTTGCAGGGGCTCATGGACTGTGAACTTGTGTGCATCAAGAGGGAAAAAGAAATATCTAAAAGCTGTTAGCTTGTGTCAATTCTCATGTAACCAGGCTCCCATGCTACCTACATGGCAGTGTTCAAAACCATAGAAAAAACATGTATAGGAAGCTGGGGGTGGGATGGGGTGGAGATATTTGACTCTCAGACTTTTCAAAGATCCACATTTGGAATTCTGCTTTGAACATAGGCTTCTTGTTTCATTTGTGTACTCCATTATGCATTTTGTCTATACCAGAAAATTTCTGATACATTTCTTATCAAAAGGAACTTAGATTATTATTTTGTTAGGGCAAAAATTATTTTGGGTTAAGGATGTAGTTTGACATTTGGACAAAGTCATGTCACCTGGGTCAGGATTTTCAGTGCCATTTAACAAACCAACTGCCTTTAGTCTATGCAGCTAGCAAAAACTATGAAATAGTTTTCACTTTCAATTTTATATGAGGGGTTCTCTTCACTATTCTGGATCTAGTCTAGCGAAATTAAAGGCAAAAGCCTAAGGTGATTTATTTCTCTTAAAAGAAAAAGCCAAATTTTCAGGCAAAATAGTTGAATCTACTAAAGATAATGTCTATTATCTCAACCCTCCAAAGTCTGCAGTGTTGAGACTGTTGTTTGTGGTTGTTTGTGGAGTAGTTGAATAAAATTGGGCAGCTAAATTTTTCAGTTCCATGTGCCTCCTAAGTAAAAAAAAACAAAACAAAACAAATAATAAGTTATTGAAAATTGACTTGCAGAAAAGTAGAAACTGCCCTTGTGGTGATGTTTTTGTTTGTTTGTTGTTTTTTGTTTAATAACATTTTCTGACCAAGCTCATGCTATCTAATTTTCTGGCACTCACATTATATGAAACAGAAACGGCAAAGAGAAATGATTGTTAGACACGCTGAACTGCTTTGCATGCTCTCACTTGAGATGGTCTCGTTCTAACTGGTGTAAGAATCTTGAATTTTTTACATTTGGAAACATCAAATAAAAAAGGAAACATGAAAAAAAAAGAATGTAGTTTGAGCTGGGTGTGGTGGTGCACGACAACTTTAATCCCAGCACTCAGGAGGCAGACTCAGGTGGACCTCTGTGAGTTCAAGGCCAGCCTGGTATACAGAGAGAGTTCCAGGCCATCTGGAGCTACAGGGAGATCATGTTTCAAAAATACAAAAAGAACGTAGTTTGATAATAAGGCTCATGGCTAGTATATATGCTGCTCTGTGTTTGATCCTTAACATTGAACAAATAAGCCACTTGGAAGGGATGCATCGATATTCACTAAACAGCCTCCTGTTTGTTCAGAAGATCAGGAAACAGTCTTTCCCTCTGCTTTTGTCATGGTTTTACACGCCAGGAAACTCATGGAATCCAGATCGTCAATACAATTCTGTCTTTCTGTCTAAAGGCCTATTGTGTACTGTGATTACACTTGATACCCAGGATGCTTCTAACAATGGATAGCTCCTGTGAAGCTCATTGCAGAGTGATCGAGGGGAGACTGACACACTTTTTGACTGTGTAGAGGGCGTAAAAGAAAAATGTGTCTTGGGGCTGGAGAGATGGCCTAGCAGTTAGAGCACCAACTGTTCTTGCAGAGGACCCGGCTTCCATCCCCAGCACCCACATGGCGGCTGAGAACCATCTTTAACTCCAGTTCCAGGGGAATCTAACACCCTCTTCTGATTTCCGAAGCATTGCATGACATAGGTGCACAAACCTACATGCAGACATTACATTTGCACACATACAAAAATAAATAAAGTTAAAAAAATGTGTCTCGAGTAATACTCATGCCTCATGCCAAAGTCAATCCAATAGAATGGTTTCCTAAACCAAATTTTCCAGTGACCTCAGCACAATCGCCTGCAGATGATAAATATACATGTGACTAGAATACATGGTGTGGAGCTGGTATGGGGTTATACTTTCCACAAATCCAGAAGCAGTTTCTGTTCTGTCTTAGGGTGGTTTTTAATATCAGGGAACACGTTTAAACACTCCTGCCTTTAAGCCTCCATCAGAGACACTTCAGGCTCTTCCCACATGTGGTCCTGTTTCATTACCTTTGAACTTCTGAGAAAAGACATCTTGGTTCTTTGCCTGATGGAGGGACTTTCTTTTCTTATGTAAACAGATCCCCTCTAGCAAATATGAAGCTTTGTATTTCAGCTAACCTGGGGGAAAGGCGAGTTAGACTACTTCCTCCCTTTAAAATGAAGGAGCAGAGGAATACTGCTTCGCGAGGAACTTGCCTATATCTACTATGTGCTAGACATTCTGTTAGAGCCCTAGGGTTGACACGGTAAAATGTTATTGGAACACAGCAATGGCTACTCATTTACTGTTATTTACAGAGGCTTTTTCACTATCATGGCACAGGTCAGTAGCTGCAACAGAGCCCATACGACCTACAAGCTTAAAATATTTAATATCTCACCCTTTACAGAAAAATAAGTCTGCCGAAAGTTGTGTTATGGCTTGGATGTTCAGAAATGAAAACATACTGTTATTATCCCCAGGAGGAGAAATAGTTATAAAAATTATAATGGAACTAAGTTCCCCAAGAGACAGTAGTTAGAACAAGGACTGTTAGCTCTGCCTGGGGGCTGGGGAAAGTTTCTCCAAGGAGAACACATTTTACAAGAGTTTTGAATTGAGACTCAGATTTAAAGGAGTGGGAGAAAACATTCAGGTCAGGGGAGTGGGAATTGATGCAAAAGTGAAAAGGATCAGAGTATTCTAAGCAAATTTTGGGTGGTTGGAATGTAGGTGGGGAGGAACCTGGGTGCCAGGCACAAGCAATCAGCACCTGAGAGTTTAGAAGCTGGGCATGGGCTGGGCTGTCCCTGTGCTCCAGTGAACAGAGGAGGAATCTCAACTAAGTAACCTTATCTGATCCATGCTTTGAAACGATTGCAACTTGCATTGGATTGGAAAAGACAAGACAAGGGAGAAATGAAAAGCCCTCTCTTCACTTGCAGCACACTTTCTTTAAAAAAAGTTCTCTGTCTCCCCATATTCTATCTTGGTTGGAAATACCTCCATCCCAGGTGCAACGGTGAATTTTATGTGCCAAACTTATTGGGACATGAGGTGTGCAGATTAAATGTTATTTCTGGCTATGTTTCTTTAGGTACTGTCAGATGAGACTGGCATCTGAGTGGACTGAAAATAGCAGATGGCTCTCTAAGGTGTGCGGGTATCATCCAATTCATTGACAGCCCGAATAAAACAGAAAGATGGAGGAAGCGCCTTCAGCCTTGGTTGTATAGTAAAATCAAGACAAGCTTGTTTTACAAACTGAGTTTCAAGTCTGGGTGGTATGGTATCCTGCATAAAAAACAAAACCTACTAGGGGCTGGAGAGATGGCCTAGTGGTTAAGCGCGCCAACTGCTCTTGCAGAGGACCCGGGTTTGATCTCCAGCACCCACATGGCGGCTGAGAACCGTCTTTAACTCCAGTTCCAGGGGAATCTGACACCCTCTTCTGACCTCCATGGCTTTTCTTTTCTTTTTTCTTTTTTTAATTTAATTTTATTTATTTTTGTTTGTGTATGAGTGTACTGTCTGCATGCAGGCCTGTGCACCCGTGTCATGTAATGCCGCGGAGGTCAGAAGAGGGCGTCGGATTCCCCTGGAACTGGAGTTCTCCTGGAATTGGAATCACAGACGGTTCTCAGCCGCCATGTGGGTGCTGGGGATCGAACCCGGGTCCTCTGCAAGAGCCATCGGTGCTCCTAACCGCTAGGCCACCTCTCCAGCCCCCTTCCATGGCTTTTCATGACACAGGTGCACAAACCTGCATGCAGACAGTACATTCATACACATATGAAAATAAATTAAAAAATTAAAAAAATACCCCAAACCTACTAAAACAAATACATATATAAGAACAGAACAAAATAATTCCATGAAGACAGCATTAATCTCTTCTGAGGCCAGTGTCTCTGTCACATAATTACCTTGCGCCACGTCCCACCTTTTAAAGATATCAACTGTCAAAATTGTTCCACTGAGGACTAAGTTTTTCAGTACCCAAGTAACTATATCTCAACATATCCAAATTACCACCTACCAAAAAGTGGTACTAAGAAAATTCAGCTTAGCTATGTGGGGATCATTAAAAGTCATTTTTATTTTGTCTTTTTGAGACAGGGTCTCCCTCTGGGCCCAGTTGTCTGAACTCTCTATGTAGACCAGGGTGACTTCAATCTCACAAAGCTCCACCTGCCTCTGCCTCCCAAGTGTTAGGATTAAAGGAGGGTGCTACCATCTATATCATTAAAGGAGGGTGCTACCATCTATATCATTAAAGGAGGGTGCTACCATCTATATCATTAAAGGAGGGTGCTACCATCTATATCATTAAAGTAGGGTGCTACCATCTATATCATTGAAAGTCATTTTGATTCAGTTTCTTTCCCTCTTATTGATGGAGGTATGTATATTGTTTTTCATCTTAGGACCAGATTTCTCATCTTTATATTCATGTTTGCATATAGCTGCATTGTATGGAAAAGACTGCATTTAGGTCTGGGTTTCAAGAACTAAGTTTAATTTTGCCTGGAAAACCAATATGGTAATAAAACACTTTATATTGGTGACTGCTGCCTATATTTTTATTGAGTTTTTGTGCATTTCATACACAACATCATAATCATCTTTATGACTGAATGAACCCCACCCCCCCAACCAGGTTTCATTCATTCTGTCATTTATGTTAAGGCCTATCTAGTCAACTTAGTATACCCAGACATCCCTCAGTGCAGAAGAACTGCTGTCTCTCTTAAAGCCTTCTACCACTCAAACTGCCCTTTCTGTTCATCACTGAGATTTCCTGAATATATCTGTATGCTGTCATGTAAATGGTTAATAACTGATACTGGATACCACCAAAACCTACTCCAGAAATCTACGGGATTGGTTCATACTTGAGTCACTTTGCACAATTCTGGCTTTGTGCATTCTCAGAAATGCCTCTCAAGCCTACATGATTCTCTTTTCAACCATGACAGACCCTTATCCCCAGTGGTGAGTGAGTAAATGTCACTCAAGGGCTGCCTTTGTGCTGTCTAGCCAGCCTTCTGGCTCCTGTCCCCTGGCTTCCATCCCTCATTGCCTTCATGCCAGAGCAAACCTCAGCAGGGAAGAGAACACGGGCAGTGATGCCAACACTGACAAATGCTACCCGTGCCAGGTGAAGCTGCGGTCCACTATAGCAGACCGAGTCCTACCTTGTGCTCACCCTGTGATCTTCCTTCTATGAGTTGTGCCATCTGTGGAGTTATGGTTCTGAGATGAACAGGGGGAGAGAGAGAGAGAAGAGAAGAGAAGAGAGAGAGAGAGAGAGAGAGAGAGAGAGAGAGAGAGAGAGAGAGAGAGAGAGAGAAGAGATCAGGACTAGTGGCCAGGTACTACAGACTTCTTCACATACTAGATGACTCCTAAGATAGGAGAGAATCCATGTATTTGGATAGAGCCATGCGACATGAATTATACTTCAGTTTAACGAGACAAATATATTAAAACATGCAGAACACCCAACATTCATGACCATCAGCAATATTAGTTTTAATCATAATCATCTTTATACTCTCCATTCTGTCATTTATGTTAAGGCCTATCAAGTCAACTTAATATACCCAGACATCCCTCAGTGCAGAACTGCTGTCTCTCCTAAAGTCTTCTACCACTCAAACTGCTCTTTCTGTTCATCACTGAGATTTCCTGAATATATCTGCATGCTGTCATGTAAATGGTTAATAACTGACACTGGATACCGAGAGCTCACTTTTACATGGAGCAATGTGCTGGGCACCATGTTAGGGATTTGAGTATTGTACTAATTAGCATAATCCCCATTCTACAAAGTAGTGAATTGAAGTTATTTTAAACAAAGGTAGTGTAGTCAGAATTCAAACACAGACCTCTCTGAATCTCCAGTATTAAAAGGCTTAGGTTTGATCCATCTAACTGTAATATGTGAGCAAATGATATTTGCTATGTAGCTGCTTAAAATATATTTAAATATGTAAAATATTTAGATATTATTATAGGGATTAGCAAAAAGTAACAATGAAATAGCAGTTACTCCAACAGAGTCTGTGAGAAATTAACATGAACAATGTTGATGCTAAAAAGAAGTTCACAGTTTAAGACAATAAATAACCCAGTAATCATAAAGAGTCTGATTGTGCCCTTTTACTTACTGCTTCAGCTACATGACAGATAATGACTTTTGTTTGCTTGACAAACAAAAAATGACACCAGTAACTTATAATATTGACAGAAATTACTTTATTAGAAGAATGCATTTTGTTAACCTTATATCACTTGGTAACCAATTTTATAAATATAATTTGATTTATTTAAAGGCAGAATAGAACCATATGTCTTAATTTCTATTTCTACTTTAATGTATTTTCTACACAGGTTGGTAAATATTTTAAATATGTTTCCTGGTGATATTTTGGTGGCCTAGTGAATAAATCAAATATTTAGGAAGCTTAATAGATAAGAAAAATGAACCATAAACTGTAACATGCCCATAAATTGTAATGGGAGGAATTAATATATTATTTTACACATGCCCATATATTTTTTAAAAAGCAAGACTGTAATGTTTTAGAAAGATATTCTTGATTTAGTGTTGAGGTAGGGATCATTAGTTATCTTTATAAAAAGATTGGATCTGTGAGGTGGTTCAACTGTC
Organism: Rhizomys pruinosus; assembly: GCA_009823505.1. NCBI lineage: Eukaryota > Metazoa > Chordata > Mammalia > Rodentia > Spalacidae > Rhizomys > Rhizomys pruinosus. The sequence goes on along the minus strand of VZQC01003107.1, from coordinate 39,686 downwards.
TATAGAAATGTATTTCAATTAAAGTAGTGGGACACAGGGACAGTGATGGACATTTTTTGGGTCTAGGATTGATGGCCCCCGATCTGATGATTTGCACAAGTTACATAGATGTTCTGAGCATTAGTTTTCATTCTTCTGAATGTAGATAAGAGACAGCCAGAGAGTGAGAAACAGAATGCTACCAGCAGGGTCCTCAGGATATTAATAAATAGTATTTCAACCTCCCAGTGTCTTCTACGTTCTCAAGAATATAGTCTCTGCCTATTTAATTTCAGTTTTTAGGTGCAATGAATAACGTTTAATGACAAAAACAATATATAGTGATGTAGAAAATTTAGGGAAAGAAAGACTAGGAATAAACCTTTATTTATGCTATCCTCAGAGATAAGCATTCCCAAAGTTCTCAGTCCTTGTAGGTGTGAATATACCTTTAAAAGTTAATTCTAATGCTGTGTGGGTTTGGGCACAACTGCGTGCAAATTGGTTTTACATGAAGGATGCTTGTATTCATAAATTATTAGTTATTGTTAAAAAATGAAAAAAAATAAAGAAGTAATAAAAAAAGTTAATTCTATGGGGCTGGAGAGATGGCTTAGCGGTTAAGAGCACCAACTGCTCTTGCAGAGGACCCAGGTTTGATCCCCAGCACCCATGCGGCGGCTGAGAACCATCTCTAACTCCAATTCCAGGAGAACTCCAGTTCCAGGGGAATCCGACACCCTCTTCTGATCTTCGCGGCATTGCATGACATGGGTGCACAAACCTACATGCAGACAGTACATTCATACACAAAAATAAATAAATAAAATAATAAAAAAAGATTTAAAATAGTTAATTCTCATTTATTTATTTATTTATGATTTATTATTATCAATTATGTTTTTAAAGGTCTATGGGTTTTAAGCCATGCCTCCCAAGTGCTCTTGGGTCTGGGTCCATGCCCTGAAGTATGGTCAACTTACCAGGTATTACACTAGTCAGGAAAGCTAACTCTCCTCCCCACATCCATCAGTAGTCAACAGATTCTCAGCTAGGCCTGGGACTGCTGTCCTCCCCACATCCATCAGTAGTCAACAGATTCTCAGCTAGGCCTGGGACTGCTGTCCTCCCCACATCTATCAGTAGTCAATAGATTATCAGCTAGGCCTGGGACTGCTGACCTCCCCATGTCTATCAGTAGTTAACAGATTCTCAGCTAGGCCTGGGACTGTCGTCCTCCCCACATCCATCAGTAGTCAATAGATTCTCAGCTAGGCCTGGGACTGCTGTCCCCCCCACATCCATCAGTAGTCAATAGATTCTCAGCTAGGCCTGGGATTGCTGTCCTCCCCACATCTATCAGTAGTCAATAGATTATCAGCTAGGCCTGGGACTGCTGTCCTCCCCACATCCATCAGTAGTCAATAGATTCTCAGCTAGGCCTCGGATTGCTGTCCTCCCCACATCCATCAGTAGTGAATAGATTCTCAGCTAGGCCTCGGACTGCTGTCCTCCCCACATCTATCAGTAGTCAATAGATTCTCAGCTAGGCCTGGGACTGCTGTCCTCCCCACATCCATCAGTAGTCAATAGATTCTCAGCTAGGCCTGGGACTGCTGTCCTCCCCACATCCATCAGTAGTCAACAGATTCTCAGCTAGGCCTGGGACTGCTGTCCTCCCCACATCCATCAGTAGTCAACAGATTCTCAGCTAGGCCTGAGACTACTGTCCTCCCCACATCCATCAGTAGTCAACAGATTCTCAGCTAGGCCTGGGACTGTTGACTATCTCCTTCTTCCATGCTAGACTCCTGTCTTGCCTGGGTTTGGACAGGTCTTGAGTTTGATAGATAATATTGGAGAACATGAAATCAGGGGTCAGGGCAGGAGGGAGAATTAGAAAGTGGGAAGGGGGAATGAAACTGATCAAAATACACAGCATGAAATTATAGAATCAATAAAAAATTATAAAAACTTCAAAAATTAATTCTACTACACTCTGTTTTGTAAACTGTCATTTTCTTGCTGAATCCATACAGACATTTTTTTCCATTTCATTAAATATTCCACATCATTTTACACAACTGTATACTGTATAGTTATAAAAAGCTTGGGAGTTTTTTATTTGTAAGACAAACCTGTGTTTTAGTTTGGCTTTGGTGTTTTGTGGCGGGGGTTAGTACAGAAAGGATATACATTTATTCTATTTGTTTTTTGAAATAATAATTCAGTAGTGAAAGACTGACCTCAGTCTTTACGTTATGCATCGAGATGTTAGGATTTGGTACCATAACCCTCTCAGAAAATTCATTGTCTTTTAAGACATAGAGTGGAGAGATTTACCTATGCTAGAGCGATCACTATCAACAGGAGTCACAATAAAGGCACAGGATGGCTGTCTATCTTCCAGTTACTCTCTGCAGGAAGGGCTGCCTGCAGCTCTGCACCAACAACCTCTGATTGCCTGAAATATGCAAACCAGCAAGTGACAAATGTTTTTTAAAAAGGTACAATTGCATTCAAATTGGAAGTGGGTGAACTAGATCAAAGAATATAGAATTAAAGGCATTAAAAATTAACCATCCCAGGGCTATAAAGTCAGCTGTAAACTCTTAGCAATAAAAAAATTAAATGAAGAAGTTAATGTTTTAAACAGAGATTTAAATTTTCCAGGGGAGAGCTTGATAGCACCAGATTGGGGAGCTGGCAAAATTTACAGGGGAGCCCAAGAGTCTCATCCCACTAGAGACTGCAGAAAGCATAAAATAGTCATCAAATAAAACATTGTTTATATTATTTAGTATCATTGTAGGAAACCTTGGCTGTAAAACGAATGACACAGGTTTTTTTTTTTGAGACAGAGTATCACAATGTAGTCCAGGGTTATCTCAAACTCACAGAAATCTGCCTGTCTCTGCTTTCTGAGTGCCAGGATTAAAGGCATGTGTCCCCATGCCTCCTGCAAATAGCACTTTTGATCAACTGAGAATATTGTTCTGTTCAGAACAGTTTAAACTATCGAGAAGAGGGGTGCTTTTAAACTGTCAAGTAGAAGAGGGGTGCTAATACTTTATTGTGAAATAACCCTGAGAAAATATAGAAATGTCCAATATTGAGGAGTTGTCGGGACGCGAAGTGATATTTGTCCATGTGTCATCTTGTCTAAACCAAGGCCTGAATCTATACTTGGCATTGTGTCTTCATGGGCTAGTTGTCTCTGGGTAGGCTTAAATGGTCAGGACTTTTTTGGGGCTGGAGAGATGGCCTAGCGGTTGGGAGTGCTGACCGCTCTTGCAGAGGACCCGGGTTCGATCCCCAGCACCCACATGGTGGCTGAGAACCATCTGAAGCTCCAATTCCAGGAGAACTCCAGTTCCAGGGGAATCCGACACCCTCTTCTGACCTCCGTGGCATTGCACGACACGGGTGCACAAACTTGCATGCAGATAGTACATTGATACACATACAGAAATAAATAAATGCCAGGTGTGGTGGCGCACGCCTTTAATCCTAGCACTTGGGAGGCAGAGGCACGTGGATCTCTGTGAGTTCGAGGCCAGCCTGGTCTACAGAGTGAGTTCCAGGACAGCCAGAGCTACAGGGAGACCCTGACTCAAAAAGACCAAAAAAAAAAAAAAAAAAGTTTAGGACTTTTTTGAACCCAAAGGAAAGGTTGAAGTAGAATTATTACAGTATCTGAGCAAACTTGACACACATTTTATGGTTTTCTGCCAAAGTTTTGAAAGCTTGAAAGACTACAGACAGCAAAGTGGTTGCAACACTTGGTTCTGGCAACAAGGAGCTCTCTGCTCAAGCATTGGTTGTACCATTTACTGTAATGCTTTGTAGAGACAACTTGTCATTGAGTTTGATTTCATCCTCAGAGAAATGGGAATGAAAATAGTATTTACTTTAGAAGGAGTTCTTATGAGGACTAAGATAGTAGAAGAAAATAATTTAGCATCCATCTGTGTACAGTAGGAAGCTTCAATAAATTACAACTTCTTATTCTTTGCTTAAATAAAGGCACAAGAGTCAGAGAGATGTGAGGGAAAGGTCTGGAAGATATATAAGGGTTGCAGAATTCTAGCTAAGAGCCATGTTATGGTGTGTGGATATTCTGGCCTTCCTGTGGACTTAGAGAATTGAAGGTCTACTGGCATCCTTGAGTTACATGGGCCATGGTATTTTGAGGCCCAGTATTTAGAATTTCTTTTTCTGAAACCTGATATATACAGCAGCGGTAACACCATGCACAAGATCTATGCAAGATTAAGCCAGACAAAAACCCTAGCATAGAAGTGGGAGGTGGGTAAGAAGCTCCAGTCTTAGCTGAGGAACTATTGGCAGCCAATAATTACTGGGAAAGTGACTCAATTTTCTTTAAGGCTGTGATGCTACATAGGTGAACCAGACTCTAGGGGATGGAAACATTCAGAAGGACATTTGAGGACACAAACTTGACTCCATAGGCCTTAATATATATGAAAGAATATGTGAAATCTGGTGGTGGAGGCCATAACAGGGGTACAGATAAGGGAGGGGATCTAAATATAATCAAGAAATATTGTGTGAAATCCAATACAAATAAATAAATTGTAAAAAAGAGATAGCTTTGTTTAGACCCTATATGGTTTCAGGGGGAAACATTTACCAGGATGATCTACCCAGGGTCTCTTCCTAGGATTTACTCGTAGAAACATGCTACTATTTAGCTACTCTTAGGAATAAATGAACTCTAGCTTTTGAGAGGAATTCACAGTTGTTCATCTATTTGTCAAAGCTCAGTAAAATTTATGGGTTCCCCTGTGTGGGGATGATGTCTTGGTGCTGCTCTGTCAACCTTCAGTCAAAGATTGACAAGATGTTGGCTTTCAGATTACTGTCGAGTAGCTGATCTTTGTAATCGTACTTATTTTAGTCCTTTTGTTCCTATTTATTTCAGCTGAATGAAGTCCAGCTGCTTTATTTTTTATTTTTTATTTTTTTTTGGTCTTTTCGAGACAGGGTCTCCCTGTAGCCCTAGCTGTCCTGGAACTCACTCTGTAGACCAGGCTGGCCTTGAACTCACAAAGATCCACCTGCCTCTGCCTCCCAAGTGCTAGGATTAAAGGTGTGCGCCACCACGCCCGGCTCTACCCTCTGCTTCTTCTGGCATTTCCCCTCCCTCTGTCCACTTACTCAAAGCAGAAACTTTGACATAATTCTGCCTCCTTCCTGCAATTAAGCAGTCAGGAAATTCTATCATTTACAGCTGGTTTATCACCTTGCCATTGACCAGTTCCAGTTCCTAAGGTACAAGTATCTCCCCTTAGTGGAGCACCTGCCTTGATTCAGTTGATGGACTAATCTCCTAACCCAGGCCTCCATACTCACCATATTCTCTTTCATCTTGACATTCTGTAATCAAAACTATCCAAGATATTCACAACCTGATTTCTAAAAGTCAAATATAATCGTGCCACTTTTTTGCTTAAAAACAATTCAGAGTGTTCAATTTGACCCAAAGTGTCATTCCTTCTTTCTCTTTTTCTCTGAACTGGCCTGATCTTGAAGCATACAAACCCATTTGCAGTTCTCTAAAAGGTCCCGCTTTTTTCATGCCTTCTCTCCTCTGGACTGAAACATGCCCCTTTTAGTCATCCTCTGCTGAGAACTGACAGCCAGATCATAGGAAAGCTTTTAGAGGACTCACTTGGCGATTTTTGTCTTTATGTTTCTACTGTTTTTTTCCCCATAATTATTCTGTTGCCATAGCAATTAATGTATTATAAGGATGTAGAACTCACATACTCGACAGGCTTGTTTATTCCTGCCATATTATGGACTCCTTAAACACAGGAATGCTGATTCTTTTTCCCTGATGCTGGACACGAACACCTTTTACACTCTAGGTTTACTGAGGTATGCCAAATAAGTGGATAAATGGGTAGGTGGGCATTCATTCCTTTTATTCTTCCCTGGAATTTTTACCCAAATTCTGACTCTATGCTCTCTTTGGCTGTCTAGAATCCTCAGTGCAATCTTAGAGTTGAGCCTTCTTTCAAAGGCAGCCACCAAAACACGCACGCTTATTTTTTTCTCTTCTGTATCAAGATCCTTCTTTTTCTTTTTTTTTCTTTTTCTTTAAATTAGTTTTTATTGATGCTTTGTGCTTTCCATACATTTTTTCCAATTCAGTTCAGGCTTATTTCCCTTTCCCTCCCCCCCCCCACCTCCACCCCATCCCAGATCATGCATTCTGCCATAACTGTCCTGCATCTTTCTCTCAGTTTTTTTTTTTCATTTTTAGCTATAAGTGATAATCCATGAGTACAAGCATCCTTCATGCAAAACCTATCTGCAGGCTGTTGTGCCCAAACACCTACAGCCCCACCATCCAGTGGGGGGTGACAGGTTGTTTGTTCAATCAAGTTGATCAAATGAGTGTCCAGACTACATTGCTGTAGTTTCACCATTCACCCCAATCGCAGCCCTTACATTCTACCACGCCCCCTCTTCCGCAGGTTGTTCCCTAGGCTTAGAAAAGGGGCACAGGTGGATGAGAGGTAAAACAGTCCACTCTCTCTGGAGCTGTTGACTTGGACTCTGGTCAATTCTGGCTGTTTCCTTTCATGGGCTGACAGTTTGTCCAGGAATAACCTTTCGATCCTACTAATGAAGAACAAGCAATTAGATATATAGGTATTTAAGCAGCACTAATAGTTATGGTAGGTTACTTTAGCATAGACACATGTTTGGATATGTTAATCCATGAATTACAATTTTCCCCCCTGTTAAATATGACAGGGTCTTACTGTGGCTTATAACATCTCCTAACCTGTAGAGGATGTAAGCTTGTGGCATCAGCCATGGGTTATTTCTCCAAGGGGAGAGCCAATAGCCAATTAGATTTGGGATATACAGGCACATGGCTGCCTCTGCTGCACAGTATTTCCAGGCAGGTGAGGTGTAGCTGGTGCTGACGGTGGAGTCTTGCTTGACTCAGGGAGACCCATATTTGCTTTATTGGTTTAGTGGCCTTTGGTAACACTCTCTGGCATTCCAGAGGCCATCTGTACACTTGCATGTGTGGTCTCAATACATCCCTCCCATGTTAACGTCAGGTCTTCGGCAGCAGGGTCTTATTGCCTCTCCTCCTGTAGGTATCCCAACTTAGAGGCAAGGAGCCCTTACCTTTTGTGGGGCCTTGGATCCCCTGGCCAACATCCACCTGGTAGAACAATCCATTGCTGATGTCAGAGCTCCTGTATTAATATATTTTGCCTGAGTGCATAGCCCTAGGACTTTAGTATTATATTTGGTTCTGAACAGAGAGTAATCCCTTCCACAGTTCCCATGTCTAGTAGTCAATTAAAGAAAGCAGTTTTACCGGTTTTATAAGAGATTACCTCTACAATAGTTGTCTCCAATTTACAGTTGGGGAGCGACCTCATCATTGTCATATTTCTCCTTGTTCTATGGGTGGGAAGGCAAGGAAGTCTCTCATATCAGAACCTTTGTGGCACCTAGAAGGTAAGTTTCATTAGGACTCATTATAACTAGTTGTTACATGTAGGATCCACAGAGGGGTTCGATGTTTATGGCAATCTGAGGCTTTTCTTCCTTTGAATGTTCAGACGGGTCAGCCTTTCCGTTGCCACTTTTTGGTACATCCTACTCAATGCAAACCTGTATCTTTTCTTTCTCAGCCGTTAAGTTGGTGACGTTTTGTCCTGTTGGAACAAACAAATCTTTTCCCATAGTTAGTTTTAAGATTTGAATTGCAAGGGTTTGATGAAAAGGTTTCATGTCTTTCTGTATCCCCCCCCCTTTTTTTTTGCGTATGAGTCTCCAGAAGACAGTTGTATTATACATGACTATAGGGTGGAGTCAAGGCACAGATTTCATCAAATTCACCCATGTTGTTTTGGGTGACTATATATGATTAACTTGGGAAGCAAACTTAATTTTTACGTTAAATCATCTTAAAGAGAATGCTACAAGGTGATACTGTACAACAGAGAAATTATAGAGAACATTTGTATGTGTCAATCCCAAAGTTCTTGCTCTACAGATTTTATGTAAAGCAAATGTGGGCAACAGCGAATTATATCTCCATTTAATTCAGATGCATTACCATTTTTATCAGATTCTGTAAACCAATGTTGTTTAATATACACATGTTTACTTTTACTTTTACTAAGTCCTAAAACACCATGTGTCCTGTAGACAGTGTCTAGGCGAAACTGGGTACTTGCTGAGCTCACGTCAATTAAATATGCCTTAATCGAATATACACCCGTGTCCCTCTCCCACCCATCCCCCCTTTCCAATTCACCATTTCAGTCCATTTTCTGATGCAGTCTTTCTGTTGTTCTTTTACTATGCCTCCCTCTCCATGAGAAATATTTATATCTGGGTTGTTGGTACTAGCATCCACATATGAGGGACACCATTTGTCGTTTGTTTTTCTGGGACTGTGTTACTTCACTTAACATAATGTCTTCCAGCTCCATCCATTTACCTGCAAATTTCATGATGTTGTCCCTCTTTACTGCTGCATAGTATTCCATTGTATACATGTACCACATTTTCTCTATCCACTCGTCAGTTGAAGGGCACCTGGGCTGGTTCCAGCTTTTTGCTATTGTGAACAGAGCTGCAATAAACATAGCTGTGCATGTATCTTTGCAGTAAGTTGTGTCTTGTGGGTATATACCCAGGAGTGGTATGACTGGGTCAAATGGAAGGCTCATTTTGAGTCTTCTAAGGGTTCTCCACACTGCTTTCCATAGTGGCTGTACAAGTTTACATTCCCACCAGCAATGGATGAGTGTTCCCCTTTCCCCACAACCTCTCCAGCACTTGGTATCATTCATGTTCCTGATCCTAGCCAGTCTTATTGGAGTAAGGTGATATCTCAGAGTGGTTTTAATTTGCATTTCCTTAATTATCAGAGATGTTGAACACTTCTTAAGATGTTTCTCGGCCATCTCTAACTCCTCCTCTGTGAAGTCTCTATTCAGATCTTTGCTCCATCTTTTGAATGATTCATTTGTTTTCTTTCTTCTTTGTTTTTTGAGTAGCTTGTATACTCTGGAAATTAATGCTTTGTCAGATGTATCTGCTGTGAAGGTTTCCTCCCACTCTGTGGGTCTTCTCCTCACTTCCTTTATTGCTTCCTTTGATGTACAGAAGCTTTTGAGTTTAATGAGGTCCCATTTGTCAATTGTCATAGATCCTTCTTTTTCTATACTGGTATTCATAGTTGCTAAGAGCTACTCATTAGAATTTTAGCCATTCTGCTAGAAATTATGAATGACTCAGGTCTCAGTCCAGGTGTGACGGCTCACATCGTTAATCCCAGCACTCAGGAGGCAGAGGCAGGCTGATCTCTGTGAGAATGAGGCCCACCCGGTCCACATAGAGACTTCTGTGTCAGCTGGGGATACAGGGAGATCCTGTCTCAAAAGACCCAAAACAGAAAAGGCATAAATCCACCAAGTGTGAAAACAACAAAGTTCTTAGGCCAGAGGATAGGGTTCTGATTTTTCACATTAAATTCCTAGTTTAAATACATACAGACCAGCCTCATTTTACATAAAAGCTCTATCTTTATAAAATGAAGAGTTAATATTGGCATAGAAACAGCTGCTACACAACGTTTTCCTGGGGTATCTGAGGAAACACCTATTCACACTTTATAGAGCACTGATGACAAACCAAAGAAAGGATTCCATCCAAGACTAGCTCTGTGATACAATGAATTCCTCTGGCTTCCTGACAGGAGCATGGGTGACTCTTGGGCAGATGGATCACCTAAATGTGTCACCCCAGCATGAGTGCTGACTCACGAAAGCTGCATCTTTCCAACTCCTCGCACAACTTGAGGATAATTCCATAAAAGACTTTCCCCTAGGAATTGTTTCCTGTTTATGTAAATTGAGGGAGAGGCCCGTGAGTCTTGGTAGTCTCATGAGCTTCCTGAACCTTATGAGCTTGAATTTTCTCTGTGGAGGGAATGTTTCAGTTCAGAGAAAATAGGTATAATATTCTACCTTTTCCTGTGGCTCTTGCATTCTTCTTCTTCTCACCCTCTTCTTCTTCTTCTTCTTCTTCTTCTTCTTCTTCTTCTTCTTCTTCTTCTTCTTCTTCTTCTTCTTCTTCTTCTTCTTCTTCTTCAATATTCCCTGAACCTTGGAGTGGGTAACATTGATGTTGGCTATTTTTCTCAATTATGGATGAGGCTAGGGCCACTATGGCTCAGGAGTAGTCATTGATTTCAGTGATTTGACTCATTATGAGTCTCCACAGTAACTGTTACCACTCCAAAAAGAAGCTCCTTTAACTAAGACTGACATCAGCAACAATCTATGCATGGGGGAAAATGTATGGATATCTGACAGGCACATCATCTCCATTTAGTAAAACAGTAGCAGCAGCTTCCCCATTAGGGCCTCTGACCTCCCAGACACAGGTTATGTGCTGGTTTACAGTACTGAATATGGATTCCATTCTGTGGAATGGGCCTTAACTCCTAAGCAGTTGGTTGCATCCATAACAGCTGTATTACTATTGATGGTACCAGGGAACACAGCTTGCCCAACAAGTTGGTAGTACTGCATGAAGGGTTTATAATCTAGCATATCCACCAACGCATTAGGGAAGCAGAGCCAACAGAACGAATCGATACCAAAAGGGAATGTATTAGATTGGCTTACATGATACAATTGGAATAGTCCAATAATGGCTGTCTTACACAAGACCTGGTTATTGCTCGGTCCATGAGGCTGGGGTCTTCGAGAGTCTTAATCTGGAGTCAAAGCCCTGGGAGCTATGTTGGAAGCCTGGAGAAGCTGATGCTAATATCAGTGAAGGGATCAGCAGCAACTGCAGCAAGGTAGATCAACTTGCCAGTGAGAGTGAAGGCCAAGCAAGCAACCAAAAGTTTTCCTTCTTCCATATCCTTTTATTTGGGCCATTAGAAACTACCACTCACATTTAGGGTGAGTCTTCCTACATCAAGTAAGGTAGTAAGGTGGTGCTTCACAGATATCCACATAGGCCAATCCATTCTGTACAGCAACTTTTCTGTTGCTGTTATAGAATACCCCAACAAAAATAATTTAGGGGAGAAAGGGTTTATATTGACTCACAGTTCTAGAGAGTGGACACAGTCCATCATGGTGGGGAATGTTTGGTGGCAGGAGCATGAGGCTGGCCGGCCAGTCAGGAAGCAGAGTGAGAACAGGAAGAAGGGCAGGTTATAAAATTCTATGCCCACCACGAATGGCATGCTTACTCCATCAAGAGTCTATATTTTTAAAAAATTCTATAACCTTCCCAAACAGTGCCAGCAGCTGGGGATTGCAGTATATTCTCTAGTCAATCAGCTGTTTGGGGAGCATGACTCTACTTGTGTGGTAGAAGTCTGCCACCTCAAACCAAACAGAAGAAGACAGCTGTCTTGGGATTCCTCTACCATTGTTCCTTGCCAAGGATAGTTCACTCATAGATGTCTCAGATTCACTGGCATATCTTAATAGCAATAACAGAAGACATGCAGCTGCCATTAAAGCAAAGAGGCATACCATCATATACCACAGGGAACAATGTAGCCATGTTAGGACTGCCCTCCTAGACATTTTGCATTCAGGCAGATCAGCCTCAGCTGCACATTTTCTCATCAACTACTGGAGGAAATGGACGCTCAGTGAGCTGAATAACCAAAACCCTCACTCTTGCATGGGTGATGACTCATGAAAGCTGTATCCCTGGGCTTCTCTGTACAACACAACTTGAAGGCAACGTCACCAGAGTCTCCTACGTCCAATAATTCTGCTTATAATTCTTTGGAAACGAAACTCTGAGTCTTGTAGATTTTGTAACTTCTTGAGTTTCATGGGTTTTGTGAGCTTGTGATATCTTATCTTCCAGAAATTATATAATAAATGTCTTTATTAATCAGGAATTGCACATTTCTGTTACATGTATATTTATTTGCCCTTCCCTTTTGTGCATGTTTTTATTGAGCTTTTGTACATTTCTTTTTTTTTAATTTTGTTTATTTCTGTATGTGTATGAATGTACTGTCCACATGCAAGTTTGTGCACCTGTGTCGTGCAATGCCGCAGAGTTCAGAAGAGGGTGTCGGATTCCCCTGGAACTGGAGTTCTCCTGGAATTGGAGTTTCAGACAGCTCTCGGCCGCCATGTGGGTGCTGGGGATTGAACCCGGGTCCTCTGTAAGAGCAGTCGGAGCTCTTAACCGCTAGGCCTTCTCTCCAGCCCCCATAGCTTTTGTACATTTCATAAAGTGGTCTGTGATCAAATTTAGACCCCTTCCAGAATCAAATTTAGACCACACCCTGCCCTCGCTGGACCTTATGTATTCTGCCATACATGTTTAGTCCTACCCAGTCAAACATTTGTACTCAGATGTCCATTAGTGCAAGTTCATTCACTGGAGTCTAGTCAGCTTATCTAGAGATCATAAGTAATCTACTCTACTCGCATTCACCTAGTAGGAATCAATCTCCAACAGATCCTAAGCTAGGGCTGGGCAGCACCCATTTCCCTCACTCCATTCTGGGTCCTTATCTGATTGAGTTGGCATGGGTTGTGGTGGTGTTGAGCCTTCTGATCTTAAGAGCCTTCCATCTCTCTTCAGGAAGGAATATATCAATTCAGAAGGAAGAGCTTTGCAACAGTAACTGCAAGTACAACAACAGATGACCACAGCAGTAAAACTTGTCCTTTCAGGCTAGAAAATAGCTTGCTTGTTTATATGCATGATTTCATTCAGTCTTGACAATAGCTCTTAAAGATAGATCTCATTTTTTTCTTTCTGTAGTTGAGAAAACAGATGCACAGAAATCAAGGGACTTGTCTCAACTCATACAATTAGTAACAGGAGGAACTGGGATTTGAACTTATGCATTTAGACACCACTCAACCTATGAATGCATTCAGCCTGCATGACAGGTAAACAGTGATTTTATAGAGAAGAGATTCAAAGAGCGAGTACAGCAAAGGGAGGAAAGATGTAAAGGAGGGAGATGGGGAAGCTCTATTACAAATGGAATGATAAAATGTTCAATAAAGATTAAGCTTCTGGTTCAGAGGCAACCTGAGCATCAATTTACACATCATATTGGAAATATTCAAAACACTGAGTAGAATATGAAAAGCAGAAAATCATATTAGAACATTTAGCTCAGAATGAACTTGATGTTCAGCTAATAACAAAAGCAAGCATTGGGTCTGGGGACATGGCTCAGTAGTTAAGAACTCTGGGTGCTCTTGCAGAGGACCCAAGTTCCATTCTCAGCACCTACAAGCAGCTAACAATTGTCCATAACTCCAGTAACAGGGAATCCAACACCCTCTCTGACCTCATGGGCATTGCATGATATGGGTGCATCTACCTACATGGTGGCAGTATATTCATACACATGCACACAAAAAATAATAAAAATAATAAATAAAATATTTTTAGAAAGCAGACATTTTGTGAGGGAGAAAGAGAGTGTTATAGGGATGGTATTCTTGTTGGGGCTACTGGATGGACCCATACTGAAGGACATTTGGGACACAAATCAGACTCTATAGGTTGTAATATATATATAATATATATGAATATAATATATGATATATATATATATATATATAATACATATATATAATTTGATGGGGCAGTCAGGGGGAGGTGTGGAATGGAGAGGTGATTTAAGTCCCATCGAACTATATTACATGAAAAACTAAAAAAAATCAGTACAAATAAATTTCAAAAAGTAAGCAGACATTTAATAAGAGTTCTAATGATGAACACTCTTATTTTACTAATTTGAGTGTAAATATCCCATACTCATACATCGTGAGCCTTGGCGTGGCATTTATTTTAATAAAGATCTTGATAAGAATACAGTTTGTTTCTACTATTTGAGCCTGTAAGGATGGGACTGGAACCTGGTGGCTGGCCTTGGTTCCAGCCTCTAAGTAGCCCTTTTGTAGGTCTTGATAGACAGCTAATTCCTCGCAGGCTCCAGTACTTCTAACTTGTGTATGTGTCTTTTCTTTATTTTCAAGATTGTGATAGCTTTAAAGAAGGTCAGTGTCTGAGAAGCATGATTAATTGTCAGCTACTTCATTAGGAAGCTCATCTTCACCTGAGTCTTTAGTGTGTTTATAAAAGTCCTTTATTCGAACTTCTTTTGTGCCACAAATTCACTTTTTCTTTTCTTCTCTTCTTGTTCAATTTAATTTGTCCTCTACTCTTCTTTACTTTTTAAAAAAAAAACAAAGATTTCTGACCCCATGTCTCAGTAAATAGAGAGCAGCACGCTCTGGAGGCCATTTTGAATTTTATTTTATTTTATTTTATTATTTTATTTTATTTTATTTTATTTTATTTTATTTTATTTTATTTTATTTTATTATTTCTGTATGTGTATCAAGGTACTATCTGCATGCAGGTTTGTGCACCCTTGTCGTGCAATGCCGTGGAGGTCAGAAGAGGGTGTTGGATTCCCCTGGAAGTGGAGTTCTCCTGGAATTGGAGTTTGAGACGGTTCTCGGTCGTCTGGAGGCCATTTTGGCACACTGCAGCGCTCTGCTCTGCCAGCTGTGGGCTCAAAGACTGAGGAACAGAAAATGGCCTAGCGGTTAAGAGCGCCGACCGCTCTTACAGAGGACCCGGGTTCGATCCCCAGCACCCACATGGCGGCCGAGAACCGTCTGAAACTCCAATTCCAGGAGAACTCCAGTTCCAGGGGAATCCAAGACCCTCTTCTGACCTCCGCGGCATTGCACGACACGGGTGCGCAGACCTGCATGCAGATAGTACATTCATACACATACAGAAATAAATAAAATTAATAAAATAAAAACAAAAACTTCTGTTTAAGGGGGAGTTTAATGTTTTTTTCCCTAGAGAGCAAATGGGGGAAGTTTACTTACAAGGCCCCTGGGTGCTTCCTTCACGTCCACATTGGGCTGGTCCCACCTGGGAGCTCTGTAGGACATTGTTCCGCTGGGATCCGAGAGATCCATGCACCAGCTACCTGGCTTTTGAGCCCTTAGTCCCCCTCTCCTATGTAAGGTGGTTAAGAAGGGTGGCTGGATGCGTAGCTCCACCTCTCCTCAAAAGGATGTCTGCTATTTGATGACCAGTCCCTTCAAAAGAAAGTCTAATTGATTCCACACCCTCTTTTCAATTTTTTTATTTTTTTGGTCTTTTTGAAACAATGGTTTCTTTTTAGGCACAGCTGGCCTGGAACTCACCACGTAGACATAGCTGGTCTTGATCTCACAGATAATCTGCTTGCCTCTGCCTCCCAAGTGCTGGGATTAAAGGAGAGTGCTACCATGTCCTGCAATTTGTGTGTGTGTGTGTGTGTGTGTGTGTGTGTGTGTGTGTGTGTGTGTGGTTGTTCTCAATTTTTAACATTCTTTGATTTCATAACATAATATTTTGCTAAAATTTCTATTCTGTCTTTAATGGTAATTGGTATTTTCTGAAAGGGTCCATGAGTCAAAGTTACTGTTTAGAGCTGTCTGGCCTGGATGCTCATAATGTAAGAGGTAGATTAAGTGATAATGCAGAAGGGCAACTACACTTCTGATTAGCACAGAGGAAGACTATTAAGATCAAGAGTAGAATAGCTTAATCTTCTGAAAGAAAATCCAAAACAAAATAACTGTTGCAAATTACATATAGCATAAAATTTGCTATCATAACCTTACTTTAAGTATATAGGTTAGTTACTGTTAAATATATTCCCAGTGTTGTGTAATTCATCTACAGAGCTCTTCATCTGGCAAAGATGAAGCTTCATACTCATTAAACAATTTCTGTTTCCCCTATCTATTATTCCCAGAAAACAGCATTGCTTTTGAGTGTCTGGACTGTTGTAGGTGCTTCATATAATTGGATAGAATAATATTGTATTTGTCTTTTTGTTATTAGTTTATTAGCTAATGAACACTTGGGTTCTGTTTTCTGGCTGTTTTGAATAATTCTGCTATGAATATGGTTATATAAATGTCTCTTAGAGATCCTGCTTTGCATGGAGCTGCTGGACCATATGATAATTTTGTTTTTAATGTTTTTGAAGAGTCGCTATTCTGTTTTTGCTTACTAGCTACATAATTTTGTAGTCCCATCAATAATGGGATTTCCAATTTCTTTCCAAACACGATTTTCTGCTTCTTGCTTAGTTCCTAGTCTAAGGTAGAATTCTTTACTAGAGGCAATTATGAGGAATTCAAGTTAGTCTGTCAAGCTTTTATCTAGGATATCATTTATAGAGAAGACAGCTTGTATACGACATTGAAAAGCATAGGTTGGAAACCTGTCTCAAATAAAAGATTATGATTCAGTCTTAAGATGATGAGTCCAAACTCATCACAGAAAGGAGGAGAGAAATCTGGGAAAGAGCCCATTTCATCCTGTTAGTTAATGTTTTCAGCTATCCCCATCACCGAGGCCCAGGTGGCTGAAACAGAGTTCCAGGCAGGCAGCCTGGGAGGGGAAGCTGCCACCAGATGATTGTCACAGCCACTAAGGGATTGCTGTCACCTTCCATTCTAACTAAGTATTGAAAGACTGGATTCAGTGAAAATAAGTTAGTGTCGTAAAACACAAGCTGAGGTGTGTAACTATTCTTATTTGTATTATCCATTACACCCATATCAAATGGATACAATATAGCCCATAAATACATGCAAATAAAATTACATGAGATTTTTCTACCAATGTGATAAAGTTGCTGTTCAGAGTTCTGGTTCCGCGTGTGGAAGGAAAATTCATTGCCTTCATGTTACTGAGTCCCTCTGGTTGTTAGATGTATGAATAAACTGCTTAGGAAAATCAAATCCCACTTACAAAAGCTAAACTGAGAGAAGACTCACTGGTGTGATCACTTACACTGAATCACACTTGATCAGAAATGAATGACCAATATCCTTGTTGTGCTTTTCTTTTAAAATATATATTTGTCATGTGTGTGTGTGTGTGTGTGTGTGTGTGTGTGTGTGTGTACCTGAGTCCCAGTGTATGTGTATATCTGATATCTGAGTGGCAGCATGGGTTCCCTGAAGCTGCAGTTGCATGTGGTTGTGAGCTGTTCAACATGGATGCAGGGAAATGAACTCAGGTCCTCTGCAAGTGTAGTTTATATTCTTAACAACTGAGCCAGCTCTCCTGTCCCATTGCGAAGCCTTTCAAAATGTGCTATTTGAAGTTATCTATGATTTTCTCATTGGTAAAGAGGACTTGACCAGAGAACAGAATATGGGGAAGTAACTTTTCCTGATGAGGATCCTAAGTAGATAAAGGGCCGGATTATCTTCTCTTTTTTGTCAAATTGGTTCTGCAAAGGGGCAAGTAATTACAAAATTCTCATTCGTTTTTATCCACTTAGTTCCTGGGTAATTTACATGTGATGGCTCTCTTAATTCAATACAACTACAGCAGGGCTTTCGTATTCTTGTTTTATAGATAGTCAAAGGTTCAGGAAGTTTCAATAAATTTCTCATACCTAATCAGTGCTAAGTCTGAGATCTGACATGAAAGTCTGAGATTCTTTCCCATAATCCATCACTTCCAAGCTATGCTTCATACCATACACACCATGAATGTATCAGGTTTAGTCTCCTTTTAACTATGACCTTCATCTTCAGGTCTAATATCTTCACTATTATCTGAAACTCTCCTTTCCTTGCTACTGTGCAAGTATTCTTTATGAAATTCCATTCATTACCATCTCTGAGTAATTTTCATGTTTTCTTATTAACTCTCTACCCCTCTTTAACCTGCCCCAATCCTCAGAGAAACAGTCTTATGAAAACTGCAATATGTATAATTATTACATCAGCATTTAAATATGTTTAATGAGATAGAAATGTCAACTACCCTTATTTGTCATTGTACTTTATATTTTTATCCACACATAAACACAGTTACTAAACTGTGCTCTACAAACATATTCACTTAAAATAATCAATGAAGCTGGGAATGGTGGTGTATGCCTTTAATCCCAGCACTCAGGAGGCAGAGGCAGGCAGATCTCTGTGAGTTCAAGGTCAGCCTGGCCTACAGAGTGAGTTACAGGCTAACTGGGGCTACAGGGAGACCCTGTCTCAAAAAGACCAAAAAAAAAAATCAATGAAAGGGCTGGAAAGATGGCTCAGTGGTTAAGAGCACTGGGTGCTCTTGCAATAGACTGGAGCTCAGCTTCTAGTATGCACACAGTGGCAAACAACCTTCTACAAATCCAGTTCCAGGGGATCTGAAACCCTTTCTGTCCTTCATGGTATTGTGTGTGTGTGTAGTGAACTTTTATATATGCAAACAAAACACACTAATACACATAAAACAAAAATAAAAAATATTAATGAAATCCTTGTAGAATAAACTTCATAGGCTTATGATATATAAGGTAGGGATGCCTTTGTTTTCCATAAAGTTATCAAGTTTATATATTTTTTAATTTTTAATATTTTATTTATTATTTTATTTTATGTATATGAGTGTATTGCCTGCATGTATGTAAGTGCACCCATGTCCGTCAATGCCCACGGAGGTCAGAAGAGGACATTGGATCCCTCGGAACTGGAGTTATGGACAACTGTTAGCTGCCATGTGGGTGCTGGGAACCTGGGTCCTTTGTAAGAGCAGACAGTGCTCTTAACTATTGAGCCATAGGTATCTATTTTAATCTTCACAACAACCTCCTGGTTTCTTGTTCCCATTTTTTAGATACAACAGATAGAGACACAGAGGTTAAGAAATTTGCCTGGGTCCCTTTACCAACAGGAGGAATCAGGAACCAAAGGCAGGAATGCCATTTGGTCCCCAACATTTTGAACCTCATATTTCTAGTTGCCCAATAATGAACAGCAAATATGTTCTACGTTGGTTTCTCTTGCTGTAATAAAACGCTGACCAAAAGGAGCTTGGGGGAGCATAGGGTTTATTTGGCTTACACTTCCATGTCACAGACCATCACTGAGGGACATCGGGGCAGGAAGTCAAAGGAGGAACCTGAGTCAGGAACTGAAGCAGAGCCTACAGAGAAATCCTGCTTACTGGTTTGATCCTGTGTCTTGCTCAGTTACCTTCTTTTTGCATCGCAGGCCCACCTGCCTAGGATGGTACTGCTTCCACTGAGCTGAGCCTTCTGGCATCCATTACCTGTTAAGCAAATGACTCAGAGACATGGTCACAAGCCAATCAGATGAGACAAATTCTCAACTGAGGTTCCCTCTTTCTAGCTGTTTCTCCTTTGTGTCAAGTTGACAAAACAAAACAAAACAAAACAAAACAAAACAGAACAAAATGGGTGAATAGATTTTCATTCAATGGCTTCTTTACTTGAACTCTAATTGAAAACGAACCAACTAAAGGTAAGATAAGTCACCTGGGAAACAGAAAGTAAGAGCTGGTGCTGCATGGCCATCAGGAAAAGTTGGGTATGAAAGGCTGTTATTCAATGGCTTTAGAAAGTGTATTCATTCCTTAATTCCTACAGGGATCATAGGATACATCCAGAAAAAAAAAGCCATGTGCTTTGTAAAGTGTGTTCATTCCTTAATTCCTACAGGGATCACAAGACACATCCAGAAAAAAAAAGTGCTCTGTGGCCCAGACATAGTTCCTGCTTCTCTCCATGTCTTTAAAGGAGGAAATAAGTTAGGGAAATGGATGCATGTGGATTTTAAATATTTTAAGTAGTGTTAGTACTGAGTGAATGTAAGCAAAATATTGACTTAAGTATGAGTTTGAATTCAATTTTCTTGCTTGTTTATCCTCTGTAAGGCTATTTGTTTGTGTACCAAATTGTCTTATGCATGTAGGATGTTTAGCACACATTTTTCATAAAGAATGAACTCAACACACTGCAGCTATTATGGAAATTATGCTGAGCTTGAGTTGGACTAATATTGACTTCTCTGCAATGACAGGGAGCAGGACTAGATTTCATTTGTCATTACCATGAAGTTGGTATTGCCTCAGCTATTGCTGGTTGAGAAGGGCTGCAAGCACTCATAGAAAAGGATAATGAACTTCTTATTTGCACTTTGACTAATATTTTAAGAAATCTTTCAATTAAAATTCAAAGTTCTGCTGGGTGTCTGAGCCGAGAAGCAGAGGCAGGAGGATCACTGTAAGATCAGTCTACAAAGTGAGTTCTGGGCCAACTAAGGCTACAGGGAAACCCTGTTTCAACATACAAAACCAAACAAACAAAAAATTCAAAGTTCACAATCTAGAATTAGAGAAAAGAACCCCACATTGTAATAATGCCCGCTTTTTCTTGTTCTCTCGCCATACACAGGGTTTTGAAATGTAGAGCATAAGATGGGAGAGACATTTTTGTACTTTATTAATATGTGTTGCTGAATTACAAATAGTTATTACAAACTCAAGAAAAGACATGGAAGAAACTTAAATGAGTATTGTGAAAGGAGAGAAACCAAACTGAAAAGGCTGCACATAATATGAACCAACTATGTCATAAGCTGTAAAAAGTAAAACTACAGAGATAACAGAGCAGAGAACAATGAGAGCCATGGGGTGAAGAATGGGAGGGACCCAGTGCAGGCCATCTTGAGTGTTGGTGAAGTTGTTCTCTTGGCTGGTCTAAAAGTACACATATAATTCTAGCATTTCTGAAAACCCATGAAACATATAAGAAATGAGCCCTAATATAAGCTAGTTGTCAAGAATGCATCAATATTGGCTCATGAATTGTGGTGTATATACTACATTAATACAGATGTTCATAAGAGAAACTATGTTGGGGAAAATGGATTTTCTGAGAATTTTCTATACCTTCTGCTCAATTTTCCGGACCTTCTGTTCAATATTTCTGTCCACTTAAAACTGCTCTAAAAGTGAAAACTATAAAAAATAGATACATTCGAATTTAAAATTTTGAACATCTGTTGTGCCCTTCAAAATAGTCTCTTTAGAATGCTACACGTTTGTGTTAAAAAATGCCGTTTTTCTTAAAACCATGTTGCAAATCTTTTCAAATTTTTTTTCTGTAGTGATTAAATGGCTGAACAAGGTGGAAATAACACTTTAAAATTACATTTGTACAATCATCAAATGTTAGGAGGATATAAGACACATTTTCTCATGGGATGCACGTACTGAGTTTAAAGGTTTTTTTTTCAAAGAGGCACGTGCTGAGCAGTGTTTCCCAGCCGTATTTATGCAGCCTACCAAGAGAACTCTGAAAGGGAGCAGTGCTTAGCGAGATGAGTGAGATCTTGTGTGTGAGGGAAGAAAAAAAAAAACAGCATCATATTTGCGATTTAAGTTTCTCCTTTTTTGGGGGGGGTCTTTTCGAGACAGGGTCTCCCTGTATCCCCAGCTGTCCTGGAATTTGCTCTGTAGACCAGGCTGGCCTTGAACTCACAAAGATCCGCCTGCCTCTGCCTCCCAAGTGCTAGGATTAAAGGTGTGCGCCCCCCACCCCCCCAGCTTCTTCTCCTTCTATGAGGCATAGACATTGGCAAAGGCGACTCTAGAGCTACAGGAAAAGCATTAAAGTTCCGCTCTTTACCAACTGTTTGTTCTTTCAAAGTGGAGTGAATAGAGGTAGTGTTTCCTTGGAGAATTAAGGGAGGAAATACAGAGTGCGTGCCTGGAACATGGTTCTCAATACTGCTCAAATATGGTGTTAGTTAATTTTCTGTGGCTGTGATAAAATACCCTGACAAAAGATATTTTAGGAGAAGAGGTTCATTTTGGCTCACAATTCCTGGGGGTGGGGGGGCGTGTATAATTCATTATGGTGAGGAAAACATGGTGGTAGGTGAGGAAGGCAGGTGGGTAGGGAAAGGAAGCTGGCTGGTGACATTGCATCTGAACTTGGAAAGCAGAGCATGACACTCCAGAGAGGCTCTGTCCCATGAAGGTTCCATAACTTATCCAAACAGCAGAACCTTTTGGGGGACCAAGTGTTCAAGCACATAATATGGGAGAAATATTTCACAGTCAAACTACAATATATGGTAAAAACTATTATACTTCTGTTCTTGTAATTATCATTGCAGTCCTGGGGGGTGGAATCAGGGCCTCATGTTTGCTAAGCTAGTTTGATATAGCTACATCTCTAAACCTTGTCTTGCTATTATTGTGTATTTTTTTCTTGAGCTTAAAAATTTATTATTTTTTATTTTATGTGTATTTATATTTATGTAAATGCACCCAGGCCATACAATGCCCATGCAGGTCAGAAGAGGGCATCAGATCCCCTGGAATTGGAGTTACTAAGGGTTGTTAGACATCATGTTAGACAAAACCCAAGTCTTCTGCAAAAGCAGACAGTGCTCTTAACCACTGGCCTATCTCTCCAGGCCTAGTTGAAGAGCATCTAATGCTGACATTCTCTTCTAAGATTAATAGTTTATTGTAATTAGAATTATAATTGTTTATATATATATTTAACTCTAATAAAAACTAGAGTTAAATATATGTAAATAAAACAGCAATAGTTGTAGCACAAAATGCTAATGTCAACAAGGCATTATCTAATTACCATATATCATCATTCCTCCATACCCCTGGATGCTGCAGTCCCTTACACAAAGTAACATACCACTTGCATATAGGCTTTGCATAACCTCCTGTCTATTTTAAATCATCCTTACATGACTTGTAATGCCAAATACAATGTACATGTTATATAAATTGTTGGTATATTTTCTTGTCTAGGAAATAATGACCAGAAAAAAAGAATTCAGTACAAAAGACAGTCTTTTTCCAAATAGGTTTAATCCATGGTTGGCTGGTTCTCCAGATGTGAGTCCTATGGCAGAGAGCACCAACATAGTCATATTGAACTATATGTTATTTCAAATCTGCTTTTTTTGGTAACAGTTAAGAAAAAAAATTTATGACCTACTTAAAAAATTCAAGCTTACATAAGGTTATCCCTATAGTAATGCCTCTATCAGTTACTGGCATTCTGGGGTATTTTCTGGAGTGGGAACGAAGCTTGTGCATTTCAGCCTTTGCATCAGGACTCACCCACTGCATGCAGCCTGAATTAGCAATTCTGAAATCTGCAACCTGCTTCAGCCATGGATGTGCTATGTAGATGCTATTTATCAACTGTTTTGCAGTGAAGAGGAAAATTGAGAATTGCTGTCTTGGCTTAGTCTGTGTGCCAGCTTGCAGTCTCTGCTACCCTTCCAAGGAAGCCTCAGCTGCTCCTGCAATTCCTGGGGGCAGCAGTTGGAGTCCAGTTTGTTTTCCCAAAGAACATAATTTTGCCTTAACATATATGTCTTTGAACAACTATTAATTCACTGAAGAGGCCTGTTGAAGTATACTGCTAATTGTTGAAACCCTTGGTAGATATTTTAGGAATCAAGAGAAAAATATACCCAAACACAACTTAGGAGAGGATAAAAATTAATTTTAGTAACAATATAATGCCAATTCTAGTCCTGGCTCTTACAACCAGCCATCAAGTTAATTTAATTCCTCAAACCCCATTGCTCCAACAAAATGTTGTTTAAATCAATTCGTTCTTTCATTAGGCTGCCTAAGAGTGCCACGGAGTAATGAGAAATCACTGAGATGACATTCGTGTTCCAGAAGTCCCTCAGTTTCACTTCATTTTCCATCTTGACATGGGACTAGTGTTCTGCATTTGCAAGCTAGAATAGTATTTTTAATTGTAAAAGTGGTGTTGTTAAATTACCTTCAAATGAGTTTATTTTAAATGGTTCATTAAAGTTTTTGAAATCATTCCCTGCATGATTGCATCTCTTCTCTGCTTTGATGTATTACATTTCTCAGGGAAAAAAAAATGAATGCTGGCACTGAGAGAAAAACCTTTTCTTGCAAGACTCACATCTCACAATCTGGCCAGTTTTGAAGTGGAAGCGGCAAAAGCCTCATGCTATTGCAGAGGGGCCCAGGGCATCTTCTCCTGTGCCTTAGCTGAGAGGCCGGGGTGAGTGGTGAAGGCAGGTGGCTGTGTTCAGCAATAACGAAAGGTCAAAGCCACAGAGGTTTCAAAAGGCTTGTGTCAACTCAGAAGATGAAAAGCAGCTTCCCTTGGATAGCTAGTTTGGTTCTGAGATTTAAATACATCTCACAGACTGTGTGCGTTCACTTTCATTTTAACTTTTCTTCCCCTGATGCCATCTTTCCTCTTCATTATCTCTCCTCACTTGTCTTCTAGAATAGCTCCCTTCCACACTACTTTGCCAAATACTAGCGTTGCTTATCTTAAGACTTATCAACTGCTTTCTCAAATAAATTTTTATAAAAATTACATTTTCACAAGCAAATAATGTGTTTTTCTTAGATTTTAATTGGCATGTTTGTGGGAACTCATATTTACTTTAAAGTAGATTTAGGAAAATACAAAATTGTGATACGCTGATGGAATAAACTGAATTGTGATTCTTTGGTTATCGCTATGGAAGAATAGTGTCCTATTAAGACCTAGTACTTATTCCAATAACAGAATTGTCCATCAAAAAATCATTGAGCAAGAAGGCTTTACTGGGGGTAGATTATGGGAAGAGAAAGAGGCAAACTCAACTGAGTAATACGATGTGGTATATAATGGCAGCATTTTATAGCTTATTGATCAATGGATGGTTCTGAGATTATCCCTTGCCATCCTTGCTTGTCAAATAAAACCCCAAATCTATTTAATAACCCTGACCATTTTATCCTTGAACAGAAACATTCCATTTCTGGTGGGGCGGAATTCCAATGTTTACCTCTTCACATCTGCTGCTGAAAGAATTTCTATCTTTCTGCTGATCTTTAAGACACTATATTAGCAGTTTGTGTTAACAATTTGTTATGCAACTTGTTCAGTGATGGCAGTAATACACTACTAAATGCATTTACGAGTCCAGCATGAAGAATAGGATACCTGCTTCTTCAAGTTACCATTGGCTCACACAAACTTTTCACATTCAGCACTCTCAGGACATTGCCAGGCATTTGTTGAACTCGTGATATATAAAAGATGTTGGGGACTGAGAGAAATTTTTAAAAAAGGTAAAGATAGAGTGTGAAATAAAAAAAATCAGCTACATTCCCTGTGTCAGTTACTATATGGCATAATTTAACATGTATTATTTTATGATAGTCTCACAAGATATGATCATTCTTATTTTAAACTAAGGAGTTGTCATAATCTAAGTTAGCCCTTAAGGAATTTACAATCCAATGAGAAAATAAAGTACACAAAGTAAAAAGTGCTATAATACAAATATCAAATGATACTTTGACCAAAACTTCTGCAGTTGTTGAGAAGAACTTATTAATTTGGGTTGGATTACTTAGGAAAATGTGTGTGTGTGTGTGTGTGTGTGTGTGTTTGGGGTGCAGTATTAATTCTATATGCATTTAAACTGTTCACCTTGTAACCTTGGTTCTCTGTCTTGGCAAGTGCCTTAACCTGCTGAGCTACCTGCCAGCCATGTTACCTTTTGTAGAATTAATACAGTCTCACTTTTCAAAGTGGCTGCAGATATTTTGTTGCCATCAACAATGTGTGGTTCCAACTTCTCATCTTCACAGTATTTATTATTTCGCTTTTTGATCACCCATTGTAGGAGAAGTGCTAGCTTTTCATGAGAGTGATCATCTTTTCATGTACTCACTGGTTGGTGGTTTGAGAGTGACTTTGAACCGTCCATTGCAAGTCTACACAAAAGACATGGAGATTTGAGAATCTTCCAGAACAATGCAATTGTTAAGATTTTGCTAACATAAGCGTCTTTTCTAATTCCTTCAGCTGCATATTGCCTTGAATAATCATCCTTCGGATTGTATCCTATAGAAGAAAGTGAAATCTGGTCACTGTTTACCATGTTAAATGAGGTACCTTTATATCGTTTTTTATCTGTCAAATTCAAGAACTGACAGAAAGGCAGAGTAAGTGTGTGGGCTTAGAATGCACAAGGCCCTCAGAATTCACCCAACACCAAAAAAAAAAAAAAAAAAAAGTCCCACAAGAAACCAGTAGTGGGGATTGGAACTGATGCTCATAGGGACAGCCAGAAGCCATATGGTATGAACTAAGAACTATATGCCACTGTTTGTCAAGTTAAAACACCAGTGGTAATTCTGCAATGGCGGTCTCAGTGGCATATTCCAAGTTGTCTGCTAAACCTTACAACACATTCCACAACCAGGTCAAAGAAGCCGGGGGCCTCACCAAGGTCTTGACCTCACTTCCTCTGTGGCACTTCTGTTTCTTTTGAATTCTTCCCTGGCCCAGTCCTGCAGGTATCTGCGGTCAGAATCATTTGGAACTTACCTAATTGCTTGCAAAATCTTCCTGTAGAGAAGGAGAACCTGTTGCCTTCTCATGAACTGTCCAGGGAGGGAAACATGGAAATTACAAAACCTCTAGCTCCACTTACGCAAACAAACTTTGACCAGAAGTATCTCTTTGGTCTTCAGTGTTGAATAGAATAATAAAAAAAAAAAAGTAAAAGTGGAAAAAAAAAAAAAACTGTTCACCTTGTGACTTCTGTTGGAGTTCATTGTATTAGTTACTTTTCTATTGCTATGATTAAATACCATAAGCAAGACAACTTATTAGAAGGAAGAGTTTGGGGTTTACAGAGGGATAAGAGTCCTTCATAGTGGGGAGACATAGCGTGAGGAGGCTGGAACAGAAAGCTGAGTGCTCTCGTCTTCAAGCCAGCCTAGGAAGCAGAGAGAGCCAGACTGGAAGTGGGCAAACTGTGTTCTCTCAAAGTCCATCCCAGTAACATGCTTCTTCTACCATGGCCATACGTCCTGACGGTTCCATGACCCTCTCCAAACAGTGCCTTAAACTGGGGGCTATGTGTCCAAATACTTGGAACCTATGGGTGACATTCTCATTCAAACTATCACACTCATGATCTGAAGATAGGGACATGCATATAAGTAAACAAGAGTATTTACTATGAATTTACCATCATGTACTCACAAAGCAAGAAGTCTGGAAGCACTGGGGAGGGAGTGACTAGACTATCTGGTCTAGGTTTTAAATGAAATAAAAGTTTTATAAATATGAAGTGCTTAGCATAGCCTGCTGAGACTCAGGAGTTACTTCAGTAAATACCTCCTAACAACTAGAAAGAAAAGAGAGAGGAAAAGAGAAGCAGAGCTTCCCAATCCTTTATAGAAGCATAGCCCAATGACCTAACTCCCATGATGCCCCACACTGCAATACTGCAAGGTGAGGATTAAGCTTCAATACGCACCTTTTGGAGACATTTATTCTGGATTCTCTGGGCACTTACCCCATGACCTTGGGCAGTCACAGGAGTCTCAAGGCTTCAGTTATTTCATTAGCAAAGGGAAATAGTGCTATTAACTATGTTCACCTCCAAAGGAAGCATGGTGACCAAACAAATTCATGTCTGTTTGAAAATTATAAGATATTTTGCGAAATATAAAATATTTATTTCATATTAATCTCCACTCATTGTGATACAGTTTCATATATTCATCTTTTAGCCATTTTTTCCAAAAATTTAAGAATGTATTCATTGCAATAAAAAGAATTGTAACTTTTTGAATGCTGGTTATACATAATGACTTTTCTAGTGCAGTTTTTTTTTTTTTTTAGCATGATGTGAACTTTTTCTGGGCAGTTGTGCTTGATCCATGGAACTAGTATATATCACATTCAAGGTTACCAAAAATTAATCTGGGGGCTAAAGAGACGGCTCAGAGGCTGAGAGCACCGGCTACTCTGGCAGAGGAACCGGGTTTGATTCCCAACACCCACATGGTGGCTAGCAACCATCTATAACTCCAGTTTCAGGGATCCAACAGGCTCTTCAGACCTTGCAGGCATTGCACAACATGAGTGCACTTACATACATGCAGGCAATGCATTCATATGCATAAAATAAAAATAGATAGATAAATATTAAAAAAAAATAAAAGCCAAAATACTAAATTGTGATAAATTTAAAAAATAATATCCTGGGACACTGGCTCTGTGTCTTGCAGCCATGAAGGTTAAAGACTTGGGGGTACACAAAGAAGAAGCAAGCTTTATTAACAGAATTACCAAAAGGAGAGCACAGATGAGGAAGTAAGGAAAAATGAGAGCGATCCCAAGAACGGGAGGGGCTCCTAAGGGAGGAAAAGCCTGGGGGTTCCTTTAGTGGCGTGAGGAGGTCTCCAAGCTGGCGGATTCTTATTGGAAGTCTTACTTAGAGTTTAGACTCTTGCACTTAGCTGCATTAGAAGGACACATGAAAGTCAATAATGCCTTACACATACTCCTCAAGAGCTTGGGAGGGGGTGCAGCTGGCTGCCTTCAGTGGCCCAGAGCCTTGTCCTTCCTCTATCTTTTTAGCTTGCTTACATCACATACAACTACAAGCCCTCTTACATCATCTTCCTCAGGGCTCCAGAGTTTTTTAAATATTAAAGCTACCCCCTTTAACACTACCCCCTTTAACATTCAAACTGCAACATATATGAGGAACTTGCAGTTTTCAACATGTACCATTCCCCTTTCTGTCTAGGTCTTCATCATTTCTCTTTTTTTCTTTTTTTTAATTGATGCTTTGTGTATTTCATACATCATTTTCCAATTCAGTTCAGGCATATTTCCCTCTCCCTTCCCCCCACCCCACCCCACCCCAACCCAGATCATGCATTCTGCCATAACTGTCCTGCATCTTTCATTCAGTTTTTTTTATTTTTTAACAATAAGTGATAATTTATGAGTACAAGCATCCTTCATGTAAAACCAGTTTGCAAGCAGTTGTGCCCAAACCCTCACATCCCATGGGTCCCACCATCCAGCAGGGGGTGCTTGTATGTTCAGTCAAGTTGATCAAATGAGTGTCCAGACTATATTGCTGTAGTTTCACGGTTCACCCCAATCGCAGCCCTTACACTCTACCATGCCCCCCTATTCCTCAGATTGTTCCCTAGGCTTAGAAAAGGGGCACAGGTGGATGAGAAGCAAAACAGTCTACTTTCTCTGGAGCTGTTGTCTTGGTCTCTGGTCAATTCTGGCTGTTGCCTTTCATGGGCTGACAGTTTGTCCAAGAATAACCTTTCGATCTACTAATGAAGCACAAGCAATTAGATATATAGGTATTTAAACAGTACTAATTGTTATGGTAGGTTACTTTGGTATAGACACAGATGTTTGGCTGGTATGTTAATCCACGAATTACATTTTTTTCTGTTAAATATGACAGGGTCTTACTGTGGCTTATAACATCTCCTAACCATTAGAGGATGTAACCTTGTGGCATCAGTTGTGGGTTATTCCTCCAGGGAGAGAGCCAATAGCCAATTAGATTTGGAATATACAGGCATATGGCTGCCTCTGCTGCACAGTATTTCCAGGCAGGTGAGGTGTAGCTGGTGCTGGCGGAGGAGTCTTGCTTGACTCCAGGAAACCCATATTTGCTTTATTGGTTTGGTAACGCTCTGGTATTCCAGAGACCATCTGTACACTTGGATGTGTGGTCTCAATACATCTTTCCCATGTTAACATCAGGTCTTTGACAGCAGGGCCTTTTCGCCTCTCTTCTTGCAGGTATCCCAGTTTAGAGGCAGGGAGCTTTTACCTTTTGTGGGGGCTTGGATTCCCTGGCCAACATATCCTTGGTAGAATAATCCATTGATGATGACAGAGCTCCTGTATTAATATATCTTGCTTAAGTGCATAGCTTAAGGAGACTTTAGTATTATATTTGGTTCTGAATAGAGAATAATCCTTTTCACAGTTCCTATGTCTATTAGTCAATTAAAGTAGGCAGTTTTACCGGTTTTATAAGAGATTACCTCTATAATAGTTGTCTCCAATTTACAGTTGGAGAACGACCTCATCATCATCATCATCATCATCATCATATTTCTCCTTGTTCTATGGGGGGGAGGTAAGAAAGTCTCTCATATTAAAACCTTTGTGGCACCTAGAAGGTAAGGTTCTTTAGGACTCATTATAAATAGTTGTTATAAGTAGGATCCACAGAGGGGTTTGATGTTTGTAGCAATCTGAGGCTTTTCTTCCTTTCAATGTTCAGACAGACCAACCTTTCTGTTGGCACTTTCTGGTACATCCTACTCAATGCAAAGCTGTATCTTTTCTTTCTCAGCCGTTAAGTTGGTGACATTACATCTTTGTTAAAGGAAAAATTTATTATTATTATTAAAAAAAAAAAAGTTTTTAAAAAAAAAATTTTTTTTAATTAATTTTATTATTTCCGTATGTGTATTGAATGTTCACTGTCTGCATGCAGGTCTGTTGCACCCGTGTCGGTGCAATGCTCCGCGGAGGTCACGAAGAGGGCGTCGGATTCCCGGAAACTGGGTTCCCTTGGAATTGGAGATTTTTTTCAACGGTTCTCGGCCGATTGTGGGTCTGGGATCGAACCCGGGTCCTCTGTAAGAGCGGTCGGCGCTTCTTACCTCTTAGGCCATCTCTCAGCCCCCTCCTGCAGTTAGTTTTAAGATTTGAATTGCAAGGTTTTTGACCAAAATGGTTTAACCTGTCTATCTGTCCCCCCCCCTTTTTTTTTTTTAGGGTTTTGTTTGTTGACTCATGCGTTCTCAAAAACAGTTAGTTGTATTGTATAACAACTATAGGTGGATGGAATCAAGGCCCAGATTTCATCAAATTCACCCAATTGTTTTGGGGTGACTGTATGTGATTAAACTTGGGAGCAAACTTAATTTTTAGTTAAATCATCATTGGTGAAAGAGAATGCAAAGGTGATCACTGTACAACAAGAAAAAATTTGTTGAGAGAACCATGTGTATGTGTAATCCCAAAGTTATTGTTATATAGATTTTTAAGTAAAAACAAATGTGGACAACAGCAATTTCATATCATCCATTAACTCCAGATGCATTACCGTTTTTATCGAGCCTTTAAACCACTGTTGTTTAATATACACATAATTACTTTTACCTAAGTCCTAAAACACACCATGTAACCTGTAGACACATATTGTCTGGGCAAATCTGGATACTTGTTGAACTCACTTCAATTAAATATGCATTAATAGAAATATACACCTGTGTCCTCTCCACCCCTCCCACCCTTCCAATTCACCATTTCAATCAATTTTCTGATGAAGTTTTTCTGTTGTTTGTGCTTTTAATTGAATCCTCTCCACAAGCAAATTATTATAAATGGTGTTATTGTCCCTAGCATCCAATTATGAGGGACACCATTTGTCATTTTTTTCTGGGACTGGTTTACTTCACTTAACATAAGTCTTTCTAGCTCCATCCATTTCCCTGCAAAGGTCATGATGTTGTCCCTCTTTACCATGCATAGATACTACGTTGTGTAATGTACCACATTTTTCTCTCATTCACTCTTCAGTTGAGGGGTACCGGGGCTGGTTCCAGCTTTTTTTGCTATTGTGAACCGAGCTGCCATAACATATAGCTGTGCATGTATCTCTGCAGTTAAGATGAGTCTTGTGTGGTATATACTGAGGAGTGGTATGACTGGGTCCAAAATGCGCAGGCTCATTTTTAGTCTTTCAAAGTTCTCCACACTGCTTCCATATTGGCTCTACAGGGTTTGCATTCCCACCAGTAGAAGATGAGTGTTCCCATTCCCCAAAACCTCTCCAGCAATTGGTATCATTCGAATTCCTGATCCTAGCCAGTCTTATTGGAGTAAGATGAATCTCAGAGTGGTTTTAACCTTTGCATTTCCTTATTAATTAGCGATGCTGAACCACTTCTTAAAATGTTTCTCGGCCATCTCGAATCCTTCCTCTGTGAAGTCTCTATTCAGATCTTGCTCCATCCTTTGAATGATTCATTTGTTTTCCTTTCTTTCTTGTTTTTTTTTTATTTTAATTTATATATATTCTGTTTTTTAATGCTCTATTAGATGTATTGTTGGTGAAAGTTTCTTCCCATCTGTGGGTTTTCTCGCCACGTCCTTTATTTTTTTCTTTGATGTACAGAAAGCTTTGAGTTTAATGATTGTCCATTTGTCAGTTGTCGACTTTATTTCTTGCTCAGCTGCTGTCTGATTTAGGAAGTATTTCCTTACGGCCTATGTCTTGTAGTCTGCTGCCAGTTTCCTCTTCTATTCACCTTCAGACTTTGGGGTTTCACGTTGAGGGTCTTTGATCCCTCTGGCATTGACTTTTGTACAGTGCGAGAGGTAAGGGCGTTTATTTCTCTTCTATACAAGTGGTGATCCAGTTTTGCCAACACGACTTACTGAAGATGCTGTCTTTCCTCCATTGTGTCTTCTTGGCCCCCTTGTCAAATATGAGGTGGCTGAAATTGTATGTGCTCAGGTTTGGATCTCCAGTTTTATCCCATTGGTCAACTGGTCTGTTTTTGTGCCAGTACCAGGCTGTTTTTATGACTATAGCCCTGTAGTATAGTTTGATGTCTGGTAGAGCGATCCCCCCTGTATTGCTCTTTTTGCTCAGGGTTGCTTTGACTATTCGGGGTCTTTTGTTTTTCCAAATGAAATTGAGGATTTTTTTTCCAAGCCTGTGAAGAAACTCTTGGGGATTTTGATTGGCATTGCATTAAATCTGTACACTAGTTTGGGTAGGATGGACATTTTTACTATATTTATTTCCCCAATCCATGAGCATGGGAGGTTTGTCCATCTTCTGATGTCTTCCTCAATTTCCTTTTTCAGGGGTTTAAAATTTCTGTTGTAGAGATCCTTGGTGTCTTTGGTTAGGTTTGTTCCTAGGTATTTTATTGCTTTTGAGGCTATTGTGAGTGGCAAGGTCTCCTTGTAGTCTTTCTTCAGTTGCTTGTTGTTGGTGTAAAGAAAGGCTACTGATTTTTCTAGATTTATTTTGTATTCTGCCACTTTACCAAAGCTCTTAATCATATCTAGGAGTTTTCTGGTGGAGTTCTTAGCATCCCTTAGGTAGACAATCACATCATCAGCAAATAGGGATAGCTTGACTTCCTCTTTTCCAATTAGAACTCCTTTAATTTCCTTTTCTTGCCTCATTGCCCTAGCAAGGGTTTCCAGCACTATATTGAAAAGGAGTGGTGACAGGGGGCAGCCTTGTCGAGTTCCTAATTTTAAGGGGAATGCTTCTGTCATTTCCCCATTCAGGATGATATTGGCTGTGGGTTTCCTGTATATGGCTTAGATTACATTGAGGAATGATACTTCCAGTCCAATTCCCTCTAGGACTTTAAAGATGAAAGGATGCTGGACTTTGTCAAAGACTTTCTCCACGTCAATTGAGATGATGGTGTGGTTTTTGTCCTTCAGTCCATTTATATGTTTGATGATATTTATTGATTTTCATATGTCGAACTATCCCTGCATCTCTGGTATGAATCCAACTTGGTCATGGTGGATGACCTTCTTGAGGTGGGTCTGTATGCGATTTGCCAGTATCCTGTTTAGGATTTTGGCATCTGTGTTCATTAGGGAGATGGGTTTGTATTTCTCCTTTTTGGTTGTATCTTTACCTGGTTTTGGTAATAGCATGATGCTGGCTTCATTGAAGGAATCTGGGGGAACGCCCTCTGTTTGTATCCTTCTAAACAACTTGAGTAGTAATGGTTGTAAGTCTTTTTGAAATATTTTATAGAATTCTTCTGTGAAACCATCAGGGCTTGGGCATTTTTTGGTTGGGAGTCTACTTATTACATCTTAAATTTCTTAACAGTCCAGTGTGCAATGGAAGAAAAGGGATGACATTCAGTGGAGAAAACTGTAAACACCACCTTAAGTCAGCCACCCAAGCAGCATCATGCTGGTGACGCATGCTTCTAGTAGGATGAGAGGAATCTTCTCATCAAAACATATTAACTTACTCTCACTGTAAGGAGAAATATTGGTCAATTCTAGATTGAAGAACAGTCTACAAAATATCTCACCAGAATTCCTCAGTACTGTAAAGGGAAAAATCAAAAAGGAGTGTCTTAGAAGTCACGGTAAAGAGGAGCCCAGGGAGACACAATAACGAAACATAAGGTATTTCCTTACATGAAGTAGTAGAAGAGAAAAAGAATATTAGGGCAAAAAACCCCAAGCTCTGAAATAGTGAACACTTCATTTAGTATTGATGTAGTTGTTTATTTACTCTGAATTGAAACATTCTGTCTCAGAAGGAGAGAGGCTCATAAGACTCAAGAACTTGTGGAAGCTTATAAGGCTCAGAAAGCTCAGAAAGTTACAGCATTCACAAGGCCCCTCTTCATGGTTATAAAAAAAAAAACATAGTAAACAAATGCTGAAAAGAGAACATGCTTCAGTGGATCTGCCTCCAAATTGGTCAGAGAGTGCCAAGGATGCAGCTTTTGTGCATTATCACCAGTGTCTGGGTGAACTCTTCAGTGGTGCAGCTGCCTTGAAGTCACCCATGCACCTGTAAGTAAGCACAATAAAGTCACTGCTTCACTAAGGCAGAATTAGGTTGTATTGCTTCTTTGGTCTGTTGTCAGCAGTCTACATGGGATAACCAAGCATTTGTTCAGGTCTCCTCAGTAAATGCAACACAACAGATGTGTTAATATCGATTTAGCAATTGTGACAAATGTACCACACTAATTAACTGGGTGTGGAATATATAGGAATTCTTACACTAGTTACCTAAATTATAAACTGAAAACATTTCTGTGCTTTACAAAGTGTGTTTGGAAGCACTTTGAGAATTATTTGTAATGTCTGAACAGAGAAACTTATACAATTATCAGGAGGGAGACTTTGTCCATTTTAAATAAATGGTTTTAATTTTTCTCCTGCAGTTATTTTAAGATTTGAATTGCACGGTTTTTGACAAAAAGGTTTTCCTGTTCTATCTGTTCCCCCCCCTTTTTTTTTTTTTAGGGTTTGTTTGTTGACTCATGAGTTCTCAAAAAAAGTAGTTGTATTATACATACCTATTAGGGTGGAATCAAGGCCCAGATTTTATCAAATTCACCCATATTGTTTTGGGTGACTGTATGTGATTAAAAACTTGGGACGCAAACTTAATTTTTACGTTCAATCATCTTAAAGAGAATGCAAAAAGTTGATACTGTACAAAAGAAAAAATATTTGTTAGAGAGAACCATGTGTATGTTAATCCCAAAGTTTATTGTTATACAGATTTTTACGTAAAAACAAATGTGGACAACAGCAATTTATATATCCAATTAACTCAGATGCATTTACCGTTTTTATCGAGCCTTTAAACCACTGTTGTTTAATATACACATAATTACTTTTACCTAAGTCCTAAAACACACCATGTAACCTGTAGACACATATTGTCTGGGCAAATCTGGATACTTGTTGAACTCACTTCAATTAAATATGCATTAATAGAAATATACACCTGTGTCCTCTCCACCCCTCCCACCCTTCCAATTCACCATTTCAATCAATTTTCTGATGAAGTTTTTCTGTTGTTTGTGCTTTTAATTGAATCCTCTCCACAAGCAAATTATTATAAATGGTGTTATTGTCCCTAGCATCCAATTATGAGGGACACCATTTGTCATTTTTTTCTGGGACTGGTTTACTTCACTTAACATAAGTCTTTCTAGCTCCATCCATTTCCCTGCAAAGGTCATGATGTTGTCCCTCTTTACCATGCATAGATACTACGTTGTGTAATGTACCACATTTTTCTCTCATTCACTCTTCAGTTGAGGGGTACCGGGGCTGGTTCCAGCTTTTTTTGCTATTGTGAACCGAGCTGCCATAACATATAGCTGTGCATGTATCTCTGCAGTTAAGATGAGTCTTGTGTGGTATATACTGAGGAGTGGTATGACTGGGTCCAAAATGCGCAGGCTCATTTTTAGTCTTTCAAAGTTCTCCACACTGCTTCCATATTGGCTCTACAGGGTTTGCATTCCCACCAGTAGAAGATGAGTGTTCCCATTCCCCAAAACCTCTCCAGCAATTGGTATCATTCGAATTCCTGATCCTAGCCAGTCTTATTGGAGTAAGATGAATCTCAGAGTGGTTTTAACCTTTGCATTTCCTTATTAATTAGCGATGCTGAACCACTTCTTAAAATGTTTCTCGGCCATCTCGAATCCTTCCTCTGTGAAGTCTCTATTCAGATCTTGCTCCATCCTTTGAATGATTCATTTGTTTTCCTTTCTTTCTTGTTTTTTTTTTATTTTAATTTATATATATTCTGTTTTTTAATGCTCTATTAGATGTATTGTTGGTGAAAGTTTCTTCCCATCTGTGGGTTTTCTCGCCACGTCCTTTATTTTTTTCTTTGATGTACAGAAAGCTTTGAGTTTAATGATTGTCCATTTGTCAGTTGTCGACTTTATTTCTTGCTCAGCTGCTGTCTGATTTAGGAAGTATTTCCTTACGGCCTATGTCTTGTAGTCTGCTGCCAGTTTCCTCTTCTATTCACCTTCAGACTTTGGGGTTTCACGTTGAGGGTCTTTGATCCCTCTGGCATTGACTTTTGTACAGTGCGAGAGGTAAGGGCGTTTATTTCTCTTCTATACAAGTGGTGATCCAGTTTTGCCACACCACTTACTGACACAGATGTGTCTTTTCTCCATTTTTGTCTTCTTGGCCCCCTGTCAAATACGAAGTGGCTGAAATGTATGTGCACCCGTGACGTGCAATGCCGCGGAGGTCAGAAGAGGGCGTCGGACTCCCCTGGAACTGGAGTTCTCCTGGAATTGGAGTTTCAGACGGTTTTCGGCCGCCATGTGGGTGCTGGGGATCGAACCCGGGTCCTCTGCAAGAGCGGTCGGCGCTCTTAACCGCTAGGCCATCGCTCCAGCCCCGGTTTCTACTCTTTTTAAAATATTTATTTATTATTTTTATTTTAGGCATATGTGAGTATTGCCTGCAGGTGCATCCATGTCGTGCAGTGTCCGGGGAGGTCAGAAGACAGCCTTGGATTCCCTGGAACTGGAGTTATGGACTGTTGTTAGCTGCCACGTAGGTGATGGGAAATGAACTCTGGTCCTCTGCAAGAGCAGCCAGTGTTCTTAACTGCTGAGCCACCTATCCAGACTCAGTTTTTTAATCTTTTGTATGCAGCAGAAATAAAATAGTTTCAAGAGATTTCCCAGTCCTGTAGAAATCATTACTTAGTTATAAACCCAGTCCAACACAGAAACTAACCAACTACTATGATTGTTTGAGAAGAGTCTTAAGAAGAATGTGAGTTCTATATCCCTGTCATGAATGAACTTTTGGGAGAACAGTGTCATAAAAGCAGGAATAGACACATGATTGAGGGCCTCATACAGCTGAGACTGGCCAAAATGAGATGAGATAGAAAGTCCTTTGAAAGAGAATTTTTTGTATTGGATATGGAATTTGGCAAGGCAAAAAATACCAAAGTAACTTAGCATAAAGCTGTCTTTAGTAGACTGGCCCTCTATAATGCACAAAATTCATTAAAAATTAAATTATTGCTGGGTGTGGTGGTGCACACCTTTAATCCTAGCACTTGGGAGGTTAAGGCAGGTGGATCTTTGTGAGTTCAAGGCCAGCCTGGTCTACAGAGTGAGTTCCAGGACAACTGGGGCTACAGGGAGAACTTGTCTCGAAAAGACAAAAAAATTATTAAAAATAAAATAAAAGGAAAATATATACATGATTTAAAGCCCTTATTGTGGATATACTAAGATGTCTTCTCTGCATAACATTGTAAAATCTCCCAAAACATTATCCATTATTCATTTGGGTCCCCACAAAAAAAGAGTCACAAGACTGTGAAAAGCCATTTTCTTTTGACTTTAGATATCAATCATAGAAATAGATTTATGCATTTATCTATCTGAAAGATATGCATATGGTTGGATGGAGAGCCTTTGTCTCCTCCCTTGGAGAGAAATATTTAAATCTATTTTTATCTACAAGATAATCCCTGTCTGAATTTATATCGTGACAGTTGACCAGTCCATGCTATTTGCAACCCAGTTTTCTGCAGGTTGGTCTGAATTTTAATGAAGGGAATCAATGTCTGCACTTGATATCTGCATTCCCAGGACACTGGAGAGCAAGCGTACATTGGTGTGAGGTTGGAAAGGCTTCCACTGGGCCATGGTTTTGAAGACAAGCCAGAAGTAGACTAACTTTTCATTCTTTTGATTTTTGTAGGAAGGAAAAATGTTTTACAGGTTGCTGTTTCCAGGTGGGAAATAAGTATTCCTAGTATGTACTGACTACTGTATCTAAGCTGAGCTGCTCTGCTAAGTTCTCTTGCACTTTCCTAAAGGTTCAGTCTTCTTGCCTTCCTTCAAACTGCACTGGATTGTCTTTGGAGAAGAGGAGTCTGTCTTTTCCTATTAACCTTTCCCACTATTTCTAGCAGATAAGGAGAGGGCTGTTATCTGTAGGGAAAGGCCACGAGGACATGCCCAATGCTGGTCAGTGAAGATCAGGGTCCATTTTCAGTTCAGAGTCTGGAGGCTCTAAGGCAGTTTGTGGGAATAGGAATTGGGGTATCTTGTCATGAAGACTCATCAGCAAAATTATCATCCAAATGTGGACCCTGAGAGGAACCTGATCTATTAAGTGGGAAATAAAGCAAAAAACAGAACAAAAATCAAGGTGAGGTACAGGGTGGCCCAAATTTAATTAAGAGAACAGAATAGGGGCATGTAAATGACTGGAGTTTGCCATTGTCCAGATTGTAACATGAGGAACAACTCCCTGGATTCAAATGCTTTTCTTTAGCTCTGTGTCCATTTCTTGAAATATCTTTGTCTGCCAAGCATTATCTTAGTGCCTTGCACTAAACTTTCAAAACAACTATTTGGATTCATGCTATAATTATCTTCATTTTATGCATGGGTAAACTGAGGCTCAGAGAATTTAAGTCACGTTATCTAAAAATCACACAGCTGAACATCAACTGAGCTCCTGTTTAAGGAAAAGATTAAGAAGAAGGGGAGATGGGTGTGGTGGCACACACCTTTAATCCTAGCACTTGGGAGGCAGATGCAGGAGGATCTCTGTGAGTTCAAGGCCAGCCTGGTCCACAGAGTGAGTTCCAGGCCAGCTGGGGCTATAAGGAGACCCTGTCTCAAAAAGCCAAAAAATAAAAAAAAAAGAAGGGGAAAGATCTCAGTCATGGGACTGCAACAGTGTAAACCAATAGGTGAATTTTGGTTTCTCATTCACTTTACTTTTAGGAGTAGATAATAAAGCTTTGAATTTGCAGCCTTACACATACTTTCTAAGCGTGACCTCTGCTCCTGGTATGACTCCTTTGAAGGTCATGGTCCACAGCACAAGGAACTTCACAGATGTGGTTAGATTACTAATCAAGGGGCTGGCAGATGGGTCGGTGGGTTAAAGCAATTTCACTGAAGCGTGGTGAAGCAAGTTTAGATTCCCTGGTATTCGTGGGCATGCCGGACAGGCATAGTATCATACTGTAATCCCAGCACTTGGAGGCAGAAACAGGGTATCTCTTGGAAAAGCTGACTAGCTTGGCTAGGTGATTGGGAAAATTCTGAGTTCAAGTGAGAGACCCTAAAGGTAGAGGACAACTGAAGAAGAGTCTCAATATCAGTCTCTGGCTTCCATATGTACATGCACATACATGCATGCCCTCTTGATCCCCCCAGATTGTTAATCCACTGAAAGACTTGTTCTGGACTCTCCATTTAAGCCAGTGTAATCACATGAATCATTACAAATACAGATCTTTCGAGCTCTAGGCGGGGTCTGGCGGGGGGCAGCTGGGAGAGGGTCTCGCTGTGAACCCGTCTACGGGGTCCCCGGCCCAGAGGGACCGCGCTCGGGTGAGCAG